>VZTT01068007.1:17396-42002 GCA_013400855.1 Buphagus erythrorhynchus
TTCATGGGCACAGTGTTTCTCAAGGCAAAACTCATTTTAGAGCCTCACTAAGTCTACTTCAAACATTTCCATCTTCCCTATTTGGAACAGCAGGTTACCAGCCTAACTGCAAGAATGAAGCCATTTATGGACAGGATTTTGTGTTTGTGTGCCAACACCAGTGTCAGCAGGAGAATGATCACTGGAGGTGATGCTAACAGTCAAAAATATAATTGCCCTCCAGTAACAGTGACAAAAGGCTTTGAAGGGGAAGCAGGACCCTATAAAACCTGTTTCTTCTGATCCCAAAAGGATCAGATAAAATGAGGAACTGTCTCTGTGCTGTTGGGATGGTTTTGTGATGAGATACATGGCTTGGGCAATCTGGTTATGGGCCATCTGCATCTTGTACCTCCTTGAAGGTGAAATTTGCTCCTTGCCAATTTTTTCTTTGGAGTTGCACCATCTTTTGCTAGCAACTATCTACAGAGATGAGATTTTAATAATTTCTTACATAAGGCAGCTCAATTTAATGGTTTTGCCTAACTAGAGCTGTACTAGTTTATTTGAAGCAAGGGCATGCCTTTCTGACCAAAATCTCTTTAAATCATTGAATACATTGAACTAATGTTTATTAATTTCTTGAGGAGTGCAATGATTTGGTAATTATCTATAAATACTTTCTCTTCTGAGTGTGCAGTGCTTAATGTATGGTTTTATTTATTAAATAATAAATAATAGGACTTAGGAGGAGTGACAGAGCAGCTTGGCAGGCACCTGGTGTCCAGACAGTGACAAACCACCACAATTTAAAGAGCAAGCTTCATTAAATTATCACATAATCACATAACAATTTACCTTTTACATATATATTTGCAAAACTCTAAGGCACTGTGAGTTTAAAGACAAAGTCCAACACAACAAGGAGTGGAACAACACACTGGAAGTTGAAAGTGGCCACAAGATATGCTTTCAAAACATGAAACTGCTTGGTCAGAAAGAGGAATTTCAGTTCTTTGCAATTAACCCTACCCTAGTAATCTTTCTGCAAGAAGGCACAGACATCTGTTTGTCTTTCCATGCAACATGTGCTGTGGCAGGATGAAAATCAGAAGCAGAGCTAGTTGCCCTTCCACAAACTCCCAGATCTGATGTAAGATTAGAATATTGGAATATAGACTCTTTGAGGTGGCACAAATAACGGCAGAGAACAAAACACAACCCAAATGTCCCCAAATTCCAGGACAGAAATTATAGTTAAACCTCCCTTGATACACTTTGAAACCAACTTGCATTATTTTCTGTGCTTATTCCTTATGTTCAGTGCAGGTAATTGATTGCTTTTAGGCTTTAAACTAATTATCATTCTGGAAGGTGCTTTCCAAACCACAACTGCTTTATGTGCCAGCTCCTGAATCACAGGAGTTCTGCTGGTGACTTTGGTGGAAGCAGGAGCAGTGCTAATGAAGTAGTCATAAAAGAGAAAAAAGCAGGGGGAAAAGTAAACTACTTTACCAGTGCTTTGAAGTTAAGGTTAGAAGTTTGCTATAGTTGTTACACCAAAATGATTTGTTCTATAGCTTTTTCTTGACCGTGTAAGTGCAGCATTGGCTTATTATGCACATCCTGATCTCTGCCTGTGTCCATGCTCTTGCCACATATTCTAATTTTGGCAGGAAGCAAATACTGGAGTCTATTTTGCTTTGTGTTTGCTATAGACAACTTTTTTGGACTCCATGTGACAGATCAGCTATTTATCCCCTGCTGTTCTCAAAAATTTTTGTAATATCAACCTTAAAAATCATATTTCTTTGGCAAATTTCTCCACGATAAAGTCACTCATAAAATGAAAGACAAATGCCTTTGGGCTTATGAATTCTTCTTTCTCTCAAGCAGCAAAATGCTGTTATTTTGAGAAGCGTCTGTGTCCATTGTTTCTCTGAAATCTGAACTTTTTCCACTTGGAGACAGTTAACTCGCTGAGAACCTCACAGAAATGGTATTAGGTGTTGATCTCTTTGTAGGAGAGCAGGGGGAAGCAGACAGCCAGACCACATCGATCCGGGCTGCAGGACGTGTTTAGTGAAAAATCTATGGGCTGAGCTTGGGGTGTCAGCTGTCAGTCTGCAGAGCATCTGTCAGAGGAGGACTGGCTGCAGTGCTGCTGAGTGTGAGTAATGCTCTCACAACATGGCAGGATGGTGCTATAGATTACAGCCCTAATGGAGCACATCCTGAACAGCTGAGCCTGCTCTCCCTCGCTCATTCAACAGCAAGGGCTGCCCCGCTGTAAGAGCTCGGGGGATTATGTACTCCAAACAGCTGTCTATAGCACCATGGATTTATTTGGGCTAAATGAGAACTTGCTTTCTTTAGCTAAATCAAAATTTATCAGACAGTTTTACTGTTGGCAGTTAAAATAAAATGTGTTTGCTGAACAGTAAACACCTTGTTACTGTTAGGAAGGATTATATAAACAAAAGGCATACACAATGAAGTCTTATGCCAACTGACTTACTGTCAAAATAATATACTGCTGTTAGCAGAATTGTGCTCACTTGAAGGAAATTATAGGCCTAAAAACACATCTTGAATGACAAAGAAGCCATTTTTCCACAAATAATCTTTAAAAAGTTTAATACACTGCGCCTCATAGAAGTGGTTTCAGAGACCTAGGATGCTGAATCCTCATACAGGAATGTTAGGAAAAACTGAGTGAGCTGCCTGAAAGCTTCAAAGGTTTACTGAATTTGCATAATGCATTGGATCAAGTAGATTTAACATTTCCCCCCTACAAGACATGTGAGAGTTTTTTTGTCCAACAAAACTACAAACCCTCCTTTTCAAAATAAGATACACTGTTCTTCTTTCACTTTTTGCACTATGTAATTTATCCAACTACAGAACACTCATGAGCAACAAAATACATGTAGCAGTCAGACAATTTATATAGCATAAATCAGCTTCCTTTTACTCCTTGGGAAATTGAAAATAAGGTGAGTATTCTTTTTTGTAATCATGAGGATAAAGGCAGGTCCAGGCCCAGCAGACACAGAAAGGAGTTATGCTAACTATAATGAATTTTGCATTATTCTTCAGAGAGATTGAAAATGAATTTATTTTCTTTGTTAAAAACTAAAGTCCCAATCCAGGAAAACATAGATGTAGCATTACATGCACTTTCTCACTCCATTTGGAATTTCACTATGCCAAAGATTTGCATTTCTTCCTACAAAAGTACACAGCATTTCTTTTAATTTAGGAGTCAAAGCACCAGAATCCATCTGAAATAACAGGAAATGTCTTCGGCTTGCAGAGCCCACTCTGTGACTGTAATGTAGACAGGAAAGATGGACATTATCTCAAAACTCAAGAGCTGTAACCTGCATTCCAGCTAATGGTTTCTCAAGGATACTTTGAGGAAAGATTTATTAAGTCTGAAAATTCTTGAGTAAAACTCTGTAATTTACACAGATTTGTGTTGTGGAACCCCAGTGAAGCGTTTATTAGTATATTTAGGTTTATTCCTTACTATGTCTATGTTTGGATGACTTACTTTTCTAGGAAGAGAACATGCTGGTGGTTGAAAAATGGAATTTTAATGATGCCTTATAAATTTTCCTTTAGCCAAAACTGGCTCCAGGTGAAGTTAAGATTAAGCTTTCCACATGTTTCCCAACAGAATGTCTTGCTTTCTTAATATTATTACTGACATTAGAAATGCTCCTTTTCCGTATTCTTACTGAAAAGCTTATATAATATTATTTTGTGGACAAATATAGAAATTTCTTTGCAATTACTTTTTCCAGTTCTTTAGGAGAACTTGAGGACCCAGCAATAATCCCTCTGTGGTGTAATAAAATGTAGAGAGCCTCTTAAATCCACCTCCTTACATCTTAGAAAAAAGTCACAAATTGAAAGATTTCTTCTATTTCATCTTTCAGTACAGAAAAATATATCTGGTTTTTAAATGGTGCTGCTGTAAATTTTGGGACAAGGTCTAGAACCACCATTTTGTTATGTTAAGCAAAAATGGGTGTTTAGGAATCTTTGCCTGGGAAATCAGGGGTAAAGTAACTTCATGAGGATTTGCTATTGGTATTTTTTAAGTATGTATATAGTTTATGCTGGTACACAAGTGATTTGCCTGGGCTAATTAATTAGGGTCAAACCCATTATAGGTCCACACTGTTAACCTTTGACATAAACCTGAAGGATCAGGAAAGATGATCACCTATTTTAATTATTTTCTGAATTCAGGGTTTTTTAAAATGCAATTACAGACAGGGTATTCTGTGGAGAACATGATACCTTAGAATTTAATCCTTCCTTCAAACCAGGCATTAAATGGCTTACTCTACCAAGAAAAGGTCTGCCATTTATGAAACTGCATGCAAATTTTTAGCATGTATCAAATTACTTTCTCTGGCATGTGATATGGCACAGGCAGAACAGTGACAAAGGAAGATGCAAAATTAAAGTTAGTTCTCCCATTCACTAACATTGCTCCAGTGTGAAGTAATTAACATTTCCTGAACAATCTGCTCTGCAAAGAACAGGTCAAGTGAGGCACAGCTGCCTACAGATTTATTTCCTTCTATCCGTTGAATTTCTTGCATTGTAAAAACTCCTGACACTTAGTGAGGAAGATGCAACTATTAGGAGCTACTCAGACCCCAAAAGACCCCAAAGTTTGTGCACACTCTTTGGCCAGATGCCTGCTGCTGCACAGAGGGTTTGATTGCACAACTCTACCTGCCCTCCTGTCTCAGCTGTTGCACTGACCTAGCTGCTGATTATCACTGCATTTCTAGGAACTTGGTTATCTCTCTGACTTGTAATCCTTTGTCAAATCTGGCTGACATTTGGGAAAGATTTCCAAAGCTAGATAGAGATAAAGTGCGTGATTGCACAGGCTCATTTCCTTAGGGAAGAGTAATACACAAATACATATATATGTATTTGCAGTGATTTATCTGGTAACATATGTATCAAAGCTGTAGGTAATTTGAGATTTTGTGGTAACTATAAATGCTGTGTTCAGAGACTAGCAAAGTGAATTGAAGTTAAAAAGTTGAAACACAGAGGAGCTCGAAAAATTCCATCTGCTGCCAGAAACATAAAGCATGTTACCTCTAAAAATAAGAGCTCTGTCTTCCAGATGATGTGAGCTTCACCTTTAAACCAGGATCAAACTCTTTTTTTTTTTTGTAAGAAATAAATGCACACCTATACTTTAGTTATTATCTCTCATTACTCTCCAGGGTAATTAGGCACACAGCCTAAAAATCTCTAGCAAAACTCACCATTGCCTTCAGGTAGCTGCTTTTCTGGACTTCCCTCGCCTGTGTTCACCTTACATTTTAAATTGACAGGGTTGTCATCAGTCTCAGCCATCTATCACTGCCACACCAATGTCCTAGTTGTCCTTCCTCTTGGTCACCATTCAAGCAATGTTCAGCAGTTGTATTTTCCATTGAAGGGAGTCAGTGGTTAGCAGCTGTTCTGGGGTTCTGCCTCTGGCAAGCAGAGGAGTGCACATCTTTAGCACTTTTTTCTTTACTGCATGTTTGGCTGAACTGTGTCTGGTCCAGGTACCTGCTGCTAGAGTGCTGTCCCCCAGTAACAGTGTGGGACTTCTCTTGCAAAGTGACCTTTTCTGTGTTTCAAAGACCTGGTGGTAAGGCCACTCAGTGCTTCACTAGGTGATCTTAGCCCTCCCATTGCTCCACCTGCAAAAAACACCACCTTGGCTTTGTTGAAGGCAGCATTTACCTTTCTTTCTTAGGTGGTAAAGTCCACAATTGCTGGTGATAGTCTGGCTCCCTGAAACCAGTGTCTCCTCTAGATACAGTGAGGGGATAATCAGGGACAGCAAAACATTCAGTTAGGTTTGGGTCTATCAATTGACTTGAGGTGTTTGCTTCCAAGAGAAAACTTTAGGAGGAAGTTGCTGGCTTGCACACAAAGGAAGGTTGCCCAAGGAAAGAATGTTTCCATCAAAAGGATTTTTCAGGAAGGCACACAATATCACTTATATTTTCTTTCTGACATGCAAGCAAATTAAGTCATATCAAAGACACTTTATATGTTTTGAATTGCTAAAAGCTCCATAGCTCTTTAAATAATTGCCAGCCAGAATATGGGTTTGCATGTTTTTGGAAACGCACATTAGTCCTGACTCCCCTCCAACTGGAATCAGTGGGAATTTGGCCAACTATATCAAAGGAAACAGCACTGGGACATGTAAGTTTGATGCAGATGGCTGATTATTGAAAAATATGTATTTGTATGCATATGAAATAGGATGAAATAAACCCAGGAATACAATCCCCATTAGATTTAAAGAAATGTTTGGAGAAATTTTTTTTTCCAATTCTGTTTCAATGGGTCTTGTTCCAGAGCAGATTTAAACTATGCAAATAGCTGCCTTTCTCCATTTCCCACTTTTCAAGATGGCAAAAGTTTCAGGCAAATCAGATTGATCTGAGATTACTGGTCCTGTGGAAACTGAGAGCATATCAGTATGATTAGGACTTTTCTCATGATTACTGAAACTTTTCCCTTGATTTGGCCTCAGATGTAAACTTTGATCCTGAGCCTAAAATATTTTCTATTCTAATGTAGTTATCTCTAACCTGAACCACAACCGGCGCAGTGGAATGTGTGCTCTGGGATCTGCAGTGAGCCCTCTAAGCCATATTATCAGCACAGAAAGGCTGTAAGACTGGCTCAAGGCACTGGAAAAGCAGCAGTGCCCTTTGTCTCCCTGTATGTAACATCAAGGGAAACAATCTGGCTAAAAGGGGCTGTGAGCACAGTCCTTGGGCACCAGGCATCTATATGCACTGAAGAATAAAAGCTGAATTAATATCTGGAGGGATCCCTTCCTGTATAGGGAAACTCCACCAGAAAGATGCATGGCTGCAGGCAGGGGATGTATTCACTTTTCTTCCCCTCTGCCTTCCTACAGAAGCCCTAATCACAAAACATGCCATTTTTGTCTGAAATGATTTAGTGGGAAATGCTGTGGATTTATGCAGATTACTTTATACCACTCTTGGCAGTGTCAACAGGATTTGTGTATGTTTCTGTTTGCAGTGTTCATAAAAGGTGGACTATCTGCAAAAATACACAAATAGATCTGAAGGTGTTTGATTTACTTTCTGAGTTTTCACATTCTGCTAATATGCTGATTCTCACTACCTGTGTCCTTTAAACTGTCACAGACAAACCTCAAACCACCTCTTATTAGAAAAGAGCCTGCACTGCATTGAAACCCTTTAAAATAAATAGAAAATAACCTTTTTTTCCTTCCAGAGCACTCACATTTGTTCTTTCAAAATTAGGATTCAGCAAATAGTTGGAATACATCTGTACTCAGAGGAATCCACATCAGATCATAAATTTGTTCATGTTAAACACAAACATATGAATGCACTCTTATATCCAGGGACTATGGAAGGGTTTAGAATTTGCACACTTTACTCTGTGTAATGCCAGGGCAATGTTTCACTCATCTATGTAAATAAAAACAGGCTTGTTGCATTAAAGGCATGAGTATCCTTATGCTCTGCATAAACATCACAGGATTCAATTTTGAGAAGGAATCACATAATTTGTCATATCTGTTATTGTGATTGACTTCAGCGACGGGCATACACAAACATGTGATTTTCCACTCAGTGTATCAGCATATATCTTGGTGTGCATTTGCTGCTAGAATAACAGGAAAAAAGATTGACCTCAGATATGCAAATAAGCTTAATTGAATAAAACAAGACAAATTACCCCTTCATTGGAGCAGTTCCTGGTTTGGCAATGCTGCACACACCACGGGAGCCCTGGGAAGGGGCTCGTGTTGCTGCCTCTCATTCCTTCCCAGTTTGTCCTGAGGCTTGTGGCAGAGCTGTGCTGGGGTGACAGTGTCTCAGCACAGTCAAACACTGTAGAATGGCATAAGGGACCCCACCTGTACTGTGTTATCCTACTGCAATATAATTTAGAGACACGTGAATTTACCTGAGCCTTATAGCTTTTCCCAAGATCCCCAGTTTGGCAACTCCAAAGAAAAGAAAAAACCCAACAACCCCTCCCCACCCAAAACCCCCAAACTGAAAACTTCAGCCTTTACCCTTAAAGTTTATAACCCTTGTCATGGCAAAGAAGAGGGTAAATGTGAGAACAGCTGGCATGCAAGGGCCTGGAATGGGATCTCTGCTAAGATCATTATCCATGTGTTTGTACATTTTCAGTGTTGGCAGTGGCTCTCGTGGGCTGGCAGGGCTGGTGGCGCAGGAGGAGCCCTTGGAAGACCTCTCCTGCCGGCTGGGGCTGCTGGAGGAAGTCAAGAAATCATTTGTAGAGCCTGTCCTCAGGCTCTCTACATTGAGGCTATTTATGTTAATACCATAAAAACACCCATCCAACAGGGAATGGTTCAGCATGGGCATATATTGTTGAAGAAATATGTCTTAAAAACAGCATCCTACTGATGAGAGAAAGAAATCTAGAGGGGAAAAATTCTTCTTTAAGAAGTATCTTTCATTTATAACTTCCCCACCTCTGAAACTTCATTCTTCCTCCCCTCCCTGGAAAAACCAGGGAAAAACAGTGGAGTCTAAAAGAATCTATATGTATGCCAGATGCAGGTTTTGTTAAGCCATCTACTTCTTGTGAGTGTTGTCTCCCTCCAGTCTATTATTTATCATCTTTTACTAAACAGATAAAGAGGATTTCCTTCTTCAAAAAATGTGCAGCTTAGGGCCCAATAATAAATAACCTTACTTATAAGAGAATTAATATTGAAGCTGAAGGAATTCCTTATTTGAAAAGCACTTGTAAGATCAACCCATAGGAGGAGAAAGCAGTGAACAATAGGTGGTGCAATAATGGAGAAAAAAAATCAAAATTAAAAGATGAGGGCTGGGAATATATGGTCCTGTGAAATATGAAAGATAATGAGAATATCTAGGGCCAGCACCTTTAAAAACAATTATCTCTTTTAATTCAGCACTGTATCTACATTTGGTGAAGAAGTAGCTATTGATTTTTTCAGCCTTGCTAAAATAGTGTTGGAGAAATTACCACAGGAGAAAATTAACTCTAATCTACTGAAGCTAGGGTGTAGCAATCTTCGGCTATGGAATCTCCATTCCAGGTTTGACTTTGTTTCAGATGAAAATTGCAGTTTGCCCTGGCAGCCAGGAGGGCCAACCATGTCCTGTGGGGCATCAGGCACAGCATTGCCAGCCAGGTAAGGGGAGGGATTGTCCTGCTCTGCTCTGAGCTGGGGCAGCCTCACCTCCAGTGCTGGGGGCAGCTCTGGGTGCCACAGTAACATGAAACTATTAGAGAACATCCAAAGAAGGGAAATGAAGGTGGTGAAGGGCCTTGAGGGGAAGACATACAAGGAGTGGCTGAGGCCACTTGGTCTGTTCAGCCCTGGAGGAGACTGAGGAGACACCTCACTGCAGTTACAACTTCCTCATGTAGGGAAGAGGAGGGGCAGGCACTGACCTCTGCTCTGTGGTGACAGTGACAGGACCTCAGGCAATGGCCTGAAGTTGTCAGAAGGTTTAGGTTGAATATCAGGGAAAGGTTCTTCACTCAGAGGGTGTTTGGACACTGGAACAGGCTCCCCAGGAAAGTGGTCACAGCACCAGCCTTCCAGAACTCAAGAGGAGTTTAGACAACACTGCCAGGCACATGTTGTGATTCTTGGGATTGTCCTGTGCAGAGCCAGGAACTGAACCAAACAATCCTTATGGGTCCCTTCCAACTCAGGGTATTCTGTGACTCAATTCCACATAGCCATCAGGTAGGGCCAATTCCATTACTTTACACCAACAGAGATATTAATCTCATCTCATAATTTATTTTTCAGTTTTACTTGGTTATTATATGGTCTTTGATCAAGATTGCTTCAAGATTTTCATAGGTGACATGGATTTACTTGGCCAGGCTGGATAGTGCTTTGGCTTTCTGGGCTGAAGTCAATTCATCATCGAATCATAGAATGGTTTGGCTTGGAAGGGACTTTAAAGATCCAGTTCCAGCCTCCCTACCATGGGCTGGGACAATTTCCACTAGACCAGGTTGGTCAAAGGTCCATTCAACTTGGTTTTGGAAACTTCCAGGGAACAAAATTATTCAAACTGAAACCTTCAAGGACAGTTGCTCATGGAAAGTCTTTCCAGACTTTTAAAATGCTGGGCTGGTCTCTTGCTATCTCTGCCCTCAAAGCAGCAGTAGCCTCTTGCTGTAGTTCTGTGATGGGCTGAGCACACACACAGGTCTAGTCAGCCTCAGTAGGGAAAAATAATCTGTGTGTAGGTGGGAAATAGAAAAGTTTCTTAAATCTGCAATTATTTCCAAGCTGTATTTGACCTGACATTTTTTTCTTTCTTTTTTAAACTCCAAGAAGAGATTTTGTGCTCAAAAGTGTGCCCATTTGTTCAGTACCGGGCAATTTAACAAAATCTAGCAACCTAACTCACTCTTGAAAGGACAATCACCATCATACAGCATATCTTAGGCTAAATCTGGTCATAATAATCACTGCAAACTGTTTATTCAATAAGCCCCTTTTCTTGGCTCTTGAACAGTTTCTTTATAATCCTACTTTTGACATTCGTAATTCTTGAGTCTGTGAAGTTTGCAAACATATTTGATCTGGGAACAGCACATACAGAGTTTGTACTTGCTACTCTGAATTTGCTTATCCAAGGTTTGTGATTGATCATAACTCTATTTTACTTGTTAACTGGATGATTTATGTGTTTATAAAGTGTATCTGCTTCTCTGCTTCCTATGCATTCAATTCAATTTATTTATTAAGCCAACTTCTGCTACTGGCCCAAGACATATATTCTACAGATATTTACAGAGAAGAAATTTCTTTGAGAGCATGTAGAAAATGAAATGCAACTAGAATTCCCCCAGAGCTAAAGGAAAACTTCTTATACTTTTTCTCCCCTGCCCTTCCCCCCCCCCAACCCTGCCAGTGTTTAGACACTGAAAAATTCAAACACCTGAATTAAAACAGTATTAAATATATGTACTTTTCTTTCTTCTGTCTCTGTCCCTTCTGTCCAATTAATGCAATACTATAATATTCTTAAAATAATTCTAGGTGCTAGGATTAATAGTTTGTAAAATGCATGTGAAATGGTACATTCTAACTGCTGAAGCAAAGAACACTGAAGAGTTTTGGTCAAGACATTACTCTGAGAGTCAGATACCTATATTAATCTCTGCAAAGAAATCATTACCTTTTTTTTTTTTTTAATGCATTTGGTGCAAATTTCATGTAACTTTTTTTTGCAAGGAGCTCAATATTTTTATCATCCTTCCTCAATCTAACTCCAAGCTTTTAAGTTATGAGAACTTACGACATTCTTGTAAAGAATTATGGTGAATAGGAAACTAACTCTGAAATAACTGTGGCAGGTTAAAAAAACCCTTTGCATTACTGAATATATTCAACTTTTAGTTCCAGATCTGTAGAGTCTTCCTAAGGAATTGAATTAATGTGTCTTACTTACAGAGTGCCAGATTAAAAAAATGTCTGCATTCAATTCTGATGAGTCCTTCGTGAACTGCAGCTGAAGGTGAGTACTGTGTTACTGTCATTCACAGATTTGTTTTGGAATGGTCCCCTCCAAAGGTATATATAAAAATTTATTTACTGTTATATGTATATGTGCATAAACATACCTATCAGCTCACATACACGCTCATGCTATGGCAAAAAAGCCCAGACAATGAAATAATCACAAGAGATAGATTTTTTCTATGCACTACTAGAAATTAGAGTAAATGTTATGCCTGTGGTCTCCTACAGTTCCATCCTGGATGGTTCTGTTAGCTAAAATACATCTGTTGTCAGCACTGTGAAGAAATAAAATCTATGGTTTAAACATAAAAAGTGATGGGATATTGCCTGGAATGTTTTCTCATATAGACAGTGTTATCTGAGTCCTTCCTTGGCAAGAAGTTCAATCTGAAGACAGTTCTCAGATGGTTTCAGCAGCTTAGTTTTCAATGCCTCTGGAAGCAGCACTCTGCTGTCCTCTGAAGGAATTCCCCCTCCCTAATCCTTCAAACTTTTTCATCTTTCGGGAAATTCACGTTTGACCAAGAAATCTCCTTCCACTACTATTAGCATTTCTGGAAATCAGTTGTAGAATACCTTTTTACTACTGGCATTAGTGGCACAATCTGTGCCCAGAGGACCCACGTGCACTTTGTCCCCTTCTCTGGTGGCAGCAGCATCCCAAGGTGCAGCCTGGCTAAACCCACAGCGAGCACAGAGACCCTGAGCCCTTGAATTTGCTGGTTGTGCTGGGGGAAGCCACTGCCACAAGCTGTGGCACTTCTGCATGTGGATAGATGAAGCCTTTCACAACCCATAATGTGCACCTAAAAATAGACCACATGGAAGAGCTACGCCACAAATTTCAGAGGCTTTAAATTTATTTTTTCTTTTTTTTTTNGAGACCAGCACTCATAAAGCAGCATAGAGAGGACATTGCCGTAAGGAAGCAGGCAGTAAATTTGTAGGTTTGCCTCTAACAGCTGGTTTGGGAGGGACCAGCCATTAAGACAGAGAAGGAGGAATGTGGGATGGGGGAGTGAAAGGGAGATTGTAATAATACTCATAATTAAAATACTGCATTCTAGCTGCAGATTTCTGGAAGAAATTTGATTCCATGAAGTGCTAGAGGCCATGAGTGAAAATTCTTTCATAAGCAGGAAGTGAGAGAGGGAACTATAAGGAAATATTTTGTTTATTTTGGCCATCATTCTAAAAAACCAGGGCTAAAAGCAAAGAGAAATGAAAGAAAGAATACTGATAAATGATGTGTGAAAAGTACCCAGAATTTTTGGAAACTGCAAAGTCTAATTATGAGCACGAGTAATTTATTCATGTGTTGTCCCGGAGCTAATCAATATTTTGCACTTTATTAGGAATGGAAGCTTGCGTTGTCTCTTTCAAACATACGGTAGTTGGCTGATTAATTGAGTGGTTTGTTCAGTAGTATGACCAGCTGTTATAAATGGTTTAGTAATTTTTTGGCACTAATATTAAACAGGACTTTTTTTTTGTCTTTTTGGCTGGGCTAAACAGGAGACCACATAGCCAATAAATCTAGATCTTGTTTCAAATCCTGAGTTTTGTTTTAAATGCATAATAACCCTAAATGTGTTGCTACATTTCTAAGCAACCTCTCAAGATGCAAAAATAGATAGTTATTTTGCCATGATTAAAAGCTCTTTTGATGTCCTTATTTTGCTTTACCAGTTCCCCTCTGACTGGGTCTAGCCACAGCTAAAGAGGCCTCCTTGAGGAGGTTTCTGAACATTCTGACCTGTATTTTTGGAATAGGCCTCTTTTCCTCCTGGAATAATATCAAGGAGGTAACTGGAAAGTGCTGGAGATGCTGAGTATGAGCCCAGACCCTCCAAGGAGGGTCTGCTAACATTAGAACTGTGCAGCATGTGAGAACTATGGGCATTATAAAATGCATAGAGCAGTCTGGGGAGCTGAATGGGGGTATATTCAAGAGTAGGGAAGGCTGTGTGGCGAGGGGCATGGCACTGCAGTTCCTTCAAAATACTGGATCATCTAAGAGGTTTGAGAATGGCTTGAGGCCATGAAAAACATGTTTATCAAAATGCATGCCCAGCTGGGGGATGGCATGATTCAAGTGTCAGACTGGTTTGGATCTGTAAAGCTGAAGCCCATCCACATTTGTGCTTGATTCCTTGCTGAGCCTGAAGATGCTGTCGGGCCGAAGAACGGCATTGTGTAGTTTCCATTGTCGGCTGTCACACTGCATATGTTTTGGGACTGATCTGAAGTTTTGTTTGACATCATGACTTTTATAAGAATCAAAACCCCCAAATCCCTCAGATGAAATCCATATGGCTTTGTTCACAAGCTGAAATAAAATCATGCTCACAGCCTTTACGGCAACTGAGGGATATTTGGTGGGAGTCGTTTTTTGCTTAATAAAAGCATAACGTTCAAATGCTTGAAATGTGGATATTATTAAGTACCTGCTCTGTGAGAATAACTCAAATGCTATTTTATTCCCTGCCCTTTCGTTAGTTCATATGCACAAGAGTCAGATCTGAGGCTGACATGAAGAACGATCTCCGCAGCCTGGCATGGACCCAGCTTCGCTTGAACTCTGTTTTAGATATTATTGGGGGTTTGTCTGCATTTTGGCTCCTTGCAGCTCAGTGCTGAACATTTGGCATAATGTGTGGTAAGGGTTATTACGATACACAGAGGTGAGGTAATTCACATAATTTCTGCAGTGTAGGCAAGTTTGCTTGGCTGCTGGAGCGGTTACAGCAGGAAGCTTCCCGGTGTGCCGAGATGCTGATTACTAAGGGTCAGGCCTGTGCTCACCATGACATCATAAAACACAACCAGGGGCTGATTTATTTAAGAACTGTCATGTCACTGGTTTTGTCAGCAGAAAACCAGAGGACAGAGAAGGTGAGGGGGAGCAGTAGGCTTGCACCACAAGAAATTTATGTTGAGGAAGAAAACACCGATGGCTCCTTTGCCAATGATGTAAGAAATGTTTTAGTCACCAGTGGCCCTGAGGTATGGAGCGGCACTCTTCTTCCACTGTGTCCTTTCCAAAACAAAGAAAACATTAATAGCAAGTCTGGCAGGAGAGGAAAGACCGAGACAAAGCTCTGGCAAATATTTAGACCTCCTTAGCCATGGCATTTGTCAAATCCAACCCCACTTGTCATGTGGAAACACCTGCAGTGTTTGCACATGCACAGCACCATTGCAGTGCCTTCAAAGGCAGTGCAGTGTCCCATGAGAAAACTTCACCAGGCTGTCTTCCAGAAACAGCCATGACAAATGATGCTTCCAGTGTCCCACTGCTGGGCTTCTGTGCCACCTCCTCCTATTCCTCATGTAGGACATGATATGTGGTGCTGGATTAAGCCAAAATTGCTGGATACTGTTCCAATGCTCCTATTTGAGTGGTGCAAAACTGGCATATTGGTGGTCTCCTGACCACTTCTGTAATAACTTATCAGAGAAATATGTTCCTTTCTTTCTCCTCACAAAAACCGTGCTTCTTGAAGATCAACACAAGACACACACTCTCAAATTTAAAACTAAGTTAATAAGACTCAGGTACTACAAAAGCAATGGAAATTCCCATTAGAAATGAGACTGTAGCATGAGAAAGGGAATATATTTATAAATGGACAATCTCCACACTGATGGGGTTTTCCATATATGCGGTTGTAAAAACGTGCTTAGTACAGCTAACATATCACTTTAAGACTATTTTCAGACCAGATTTCAGCTTCAGCTCTTTAGTATATTTCCTGGAAAATGTATCACTATCTTTTAGGCCAAAGAGTGCTCAGTGTTTGGTTTGATACCCTACTGACTAAGTTATTTTTTGTAGTTCTAGTATTTGCTTCATCTGTGTGCCTCAAACCCTTTCAAATGTGAATTAGGACTTGCAACAGGCAGGAGGTACTCTTAATAAGGGCAAATGAGACAGGCAGCTTCACTCACACTTCACTGAAGACCCTGAAATATGGGACTATAAATGCAAAAAATGACTGGTACCTTAAATAAGTAGTTCTGCTAAAATGAATGTTTGCATGCAACTTGGTAGAAGAAATCTCCTGAAGAGTGAGTCTGAGCTGGGTTAATATACACCTCTATCCCTTAAAATGGGATTTATCAACCACTCTTGAATTCACTGTTACACATTTTTCATCTTTAAGTTAAAATCCTGCTTCAAGGTGATAAGGGCTAGCATCAAACACACCTTTTATCCATAGGTTGCCCCTATACCCAGTTAAAGGTAGGGGGCATAACAACTGAATTGTTTTGTTTATTTTGTACTTGAGAAAAGCATAGAAGAATTTTGATGAGAGTGCATTGGTATCTTTCAGCACTGTTAGCACAGGGATACTGGGGAATGTTTTCCTTTCCATGTTGCACGCAGCAAAGACAAGTGGAGAACATTAGGCAGGTGTCAGGTGTCTCTTTTCTTTTGTTACTTGTGATGATGCCCTGGGAAAGAAGGAAAGAAATAAATACAGGGGTGCATGTTTCCCTTTGGATGTGCTGAAAGCAGGCATCTTTTGGGCAAAGGAGAGGAGGCATCTCTATCCAGATCCCATTCTGTCAGAGTGTAACATTGCCATCCACACTCAGGTCCCAGCACCTTTGCTCTGTTTAAAAATGGTTTAACTGAAAACACAGCTTGTGTATTTGTTTTAGAAGGAGTTTTTTATACATTCTGAAAATTCTATGGATTGCTCAGAGCAGTTCTCAGCTCTGCATCAGAAGAAAGCTTGACTTGAAGGAGGAGTGGATAATTGAAGCTATAATAGAAGTTAGTGGAAACTCAAGATGTTTATCTTACAAATCAGAATATAGCTGTCTCTACTGTTAACTCCCTTTATTTGAGAGGTATTTAGGCCTTTTCAGGATAGTTTCATTAAAAAAGTAAAAATTCACAAACTGTGCAACTTAAATTTTCCTTCTTGTTGCAATCCTGTATTTTTATGGGCAATACATGTGAAACCCTGTGGAAGTGGATGGATTTTTTTTTTTCTCAGCAATGAAAGTCTTCTTTTGCAGGGTACCTTGCTTTTAGCCTTATTCAGGGATGCAGGACAGGGATCAAGCTGTGAGCTGGCAGCAGGCAGAGGGCTGTGGCTGCTTAGCAGGGTCACAGCTTGGCTGTGCCTCCCCTGCTCCTTCCCTGGGGCTGCTCAGTGCCCACTGTGCCCTGGGGGCTGGCAGAGACCAGAGACACAGTGCAGGTAGGTACAGTGCTGGTGACAGGGTGGTAGAGGTTAAAACCAGTCCCCTGTCCTTTCCTCAGAGGAGTAGAGATGTTCAGGTCCCTGCTCGAGGAAATGATTGCTGTGCTGAGAGACGTGGCAAGATCGCTGCCCAACAGACTATAAAAGAATTTTATTTCTTCAAATAGAATACACCCTTAGACTCTGTGTTTGGGCCAGACAGGAAAGAACACGGGGGCCAGACAGAGCAGGGTTTTCTTAAAAATCTCATTCCTCTGCATTTCTGCGTGGTTTTAGTTGGCAAGCATGTATTTAATACACAGGTTATAACGGGCCTCCCTAAGTCAATGCAAAGAAATTGTATCTTAGTTAACATTAGTCATTACAAAATCACCACAAAGGACAAATTTTGCTCAATTTTAGCAGTCTCAATGACAGCCTGTATGAAAATCAAAGTATTTTCCTTAAATTCACAGTCTTTGTTTCAGGGCTTAGTTGCGTAGCTATGCAACTGGAGAATTGCTCCTGGGATATTAATTAGATGAAGATTTTTTTTGTTAATGTGAAAAAATTTTAAAGGACTTGTGTCAATTATCCCTGTCTCCCTTTTGACCCAAACTCATTTAAATCTTAGTCTACTGAACTTTATATTGGTATTAATTTGCAGCATTTCCTTATTTTTTAATTTTTTTTTTATATGAATTGCAGAAGGCCAAGAACTGGCAAACTCACTCACTAAATGGTGAGCTGCATTGGTGGTGGTCCTTGGTTGTCTGAAATCAGAAGCCCAGAAACAGAAGAGGATTTTTCCAATCTTGATCAAGGCTATGTGCAAACGCTGTTTATTTAAATAACAGCAGATAGTTGAATGTTCATCATTCAAAGGGAACTTTTTTATAACTTTTTCCTCTAGGTTTGGGCTTGCTTTCTGACCCTACTGCTCAAATAAACAGCAGGGTTTGTTGCTCTTTACATACCAGCAGTTTAAGTTCTAAAGCCACTTTTACTGACCTGAGATCAGATAAATACTCTCCTGGGAAGTTTTAGGTTTTTTGCTGACATTCAGTTGGATTAAGAAGGGTACATTTTTGTGAAAAGGCAGAAAAAAGTAGAGATGTTTCTTTCCCTGAAAGATAATTGACCCTTGTTCTTTGCCCTGGAAAAAGGGTTGAGGGAGCATTTCTGCAGGGTGTGTAAAAATGGTCAAGCACCTTTTCTTTTGTGAAGAAGCCTGAACCAATCTACTTCAATTCTGTGGTCATAGAAGATCCCCAAGCTTCACTGGAATTAGCAAAGAAACTGAGTGAGCTTCAGCAAGTATCAGATAGGTCCAGACAGTAAAAATGTATGATAGAGCATAGGCTTTTAAAAAACCCTCCAACAACCCAACACAAAATCCCCAGCCACAAAACTACCAAACAAACAAGCCCAAAAACTTGCAGGTCAGCTGCACCATCTTCCCAAGTCAGCTTGGGAAATAGTGATAATTATGAAGGATGTCTTGCTTCTAGTTCTCACAGCACAGTAAAAACATAGTCAGTGATTGTAGAAGTAAGGAAAATAGATCCTCATGCATTTCAGAAAAGATCTGGGTGAGGCTGGAAATGAGGGATACTGCACCAAAACAAAGCACGTTTTGCTGTAAAGAAAGATTTCTTGGGTGGACTGGACAGAAAGCATGTATGTAGTTTAACTTAATGTGCTTCTATATAATTCTTCTTTCTGCCTCCTCCTTCTCTTTACTTCAGTGTTTTCTTGGAGAAGTTTTGCCTGATCTCAATTAAAGGAATAATATTTTATATTCACTGGAATGCTTGCCTGTTTTACATCTCTGAATGAACATTAAAAATGTGCATTACTGCTTTTTTCTTCTTTCTTGCTGTATGTATTTGAGTGCCAGATTTATCAGTTCTGTTTTTCCCAGTGCTGGAAAATGAATTTGCTTCAAATTATAAATGTTTGAATGGGACCAGTGCACAAATGAATGCCATTACTGTGTGTCTACAATAGGGCCAAACCTCTGATCTCAAATTCAATTTTGAAAATGAAGAGTTGACTCTAATAACTTCAGTCAAATCACCTTGGATTTACACCAGGGTAGAAGAAATCAGAACCTGGACTTTCATGTTTGGTCTGGGAAACATTTTGAAATTCTTGTGGATGAAAGATACTAAAAATGTATGTTATTATTATGTTATTCTTTTTCCATATCCCACTTCACATCACAAGACTGACCATATATCTTAGGATTGTTCAACCCACACTTTCCCTAAATTTTACCCCTTTAATCTGATGATTATAGCTCATTCATATCATAAATCTACAGTTAAGGTTAAGCAATCACGAAACCATTCTTTTCAGTAGTGTCCTGGGAAATGTGAATGAAACCCATTCCATCATTTTTTGAACTAGAATATGTGAAGTCAATGTTTCTTCCCATTTTTAATTTATCCAGCCTTTTCTTGCCAGTAGTTTACTCGAAAGCTTCTTAATGCACAGTCTGCAAACTTGGCTTGGACATCTGAGAAAACTTTGTATATGTTAAACATTTGCTAATAATAGTCCCAAGCAAACTGCAAGAGGAGAAATTGCTGGCTTAATGTATAGTAAATACAATAAACATCTAGTGGAATAGATCTTTGGAAAGATAAGAGTCAGTGCTGAAGTTAGTGCTTACTATTGTGCAATACCATGGAGTTATCTCTTCAGAAAAGTTTGGATGATGAACTTAGAACTGTCCTAAGGCTTGCAGCTTCTTTGTCTAGATCTGGCAGTCCATGAATGCATATCTGCAAAGTACAGCTTAACAATTTAATGAAAAACTGAAGCTTAAAGTTGAAATGGAGGAAAAGGGGGTTTAATGTAGATGCATGAAGCTATGGTCCTGGAACAAACACACCTGGCCAATCCTAACTCTGGAGGACCCCAGAGCTGGGGGCTATGGGGAACTGGAACCTCAGATACATAGGGCCTCTGATCCCAGCCCTACTGAAATCAGGGGGCAACAGACTGTCAGTTTAGCTGGAATTTCTCTCTCTCTGGCCAGGGTCAGGGAAATACATTTAAAGTACATTTTCAAGCATGGGCTTTGGTCTTTTTGACCAGAACTTGCACTATTCTCCTGCTTGATGTATGCACCTCAAATTTTGTCCCAGTAGTGTGGTTTTCAAGATTTAAAAAGAAGTTGGCTAGCCCAAAATATATTTTTTTTTTTTTTGCATGGCTCACTTGATCTTAAAGCAAGGATCAGAATGAAACTTTGTAGCTCTTTCAAAATTTGGGTGGTTTTATGGCTTTTTGGTTCTTGATTTAATAGTTCAGGAAAAAAAAATTGGAAAACACAGAACAACATTTTATATCTTCTGATAAGTAGTTAAATTTTCTGGAATAATGACAAACTTCGTTCATTACTGCAAGTATCTGAACTCAAACTCAGACAAGCCAGGAATAACAGAACTAAATACATTTCCAGGAGTAGGGACTTCTAATATCCCCTGCTAATACAATTGTAACAAAAAAGATAGTGCCTGAACTTCTGCAGGGCTTTTGCTCTTGGGGTGTTTTACATAAAGGACTGGTGATGCCAAGCTGCTGTTAAATGAGAAATCACTGTGCAGTGTGCAGTGTGTGATGGGAAGGTTATCCAGCAGGATAATGGCAGGAGTGAGGCTAAAGCTGGCTCTTCCATGGTGAGTTCCTGTACAGCTGTGGCTGGTTGGTGCTGTTTGTTGTCAGAGGCAGCCTGCAGCCTGCCCTGCAGTGCAGACTCTGCCCCTGCTGCTCCACCCAAAGAGGCAGGAGCTGCCTCAGCTCCTCTTCAGGTTCCTATGTCTCTTGAAAGAAAAACTCGCCTTCTCAATTCAAACTCTGCTCAGAGAGAAGGCTGAAACTAAAACTATCAAACATGACTGGCACAAAGGGGAAAGGACCCAATACTAAGACCATCTCAATTGGTTAGCAGTTTGTCTAAGGCTCAATAAAAAAGAGGGGAGAGGGAAAACCATACACTCTGAGACCTATAATTGATAATGGCTGTCATTGAAGGCCTTGGAACATAGTGGTCTGTGTAAGAACAAGCACAGTTCAGTTTGTTTGATGAGGTGCTCAAGCACAGTAGCCAAATGGCAATATATGTGTTCACTGAAGATCAAGTACAACTTCTCATGCTGGAGATGTAGCCAGACAGCCAGAGGGGAGGATTACCTCAAGGGTCCTTAAAAAATGAGCAGCAGCCAATCAACAGTTTCCTTCACTACTTTCATGCTCAAAAATGGTATTTTCTAATGCATAATGAAGTGTATAGACTTTGCACATAGTCTTTCTCAAATAAAGTAGTTATGATGGGAAATACCTCTTCTTGCTCCTAGTAGTGCAGAACAGCTTTCCCACAGGTGACAGCTGCAGAAAGCCCTCCCTACTGCCATCTCTAGCCAGCCCTGGCTATTTAACTACACACTTAAATCCATCCTTCTACATTCTAAATGGAGGAAACAACAAGTCTAGTTGCATTGGTGTGTATTTCAAATAACCTTTTTTATAAATCTTTTCCAGGCCTATCAGTTTCTTCCGGGCTTTTGCCTTACAAAAGAGTTGTATTATATAAACAGGAAACATATAGGAACTTGCTAATTGCTGGTTTATTTTTCTGGTTTATTTTTCTTCTGCACAACGTAGGCTGCTTTTCTTATTGTCACTGGAGGGATCAAATTACAGCATGGAGCTCGGATGCTGGAGAAGAATGTTAAAGCAATAACCTTGTTCAGGCTCGAGGAAGAGGGGAAGGTTAGGTCTCTGCTCTGTTGATAAAGCCCATGAATTGTTTCTTTTAAAACTTCCTTTTGAACCCTGTTGAAAAGATAGTCCCAAAAATCATGGACCACTAGAGTTTTGGAAAAGCTGCTTTTATATCACAAGGTTATGCTTAATGCTGTGGATTTTAAAGATGTTGCTGCCTGTGAGTGCTGCACAGTATTAAAGATTTCTTTTTTTCTGGCTGTGCTGGAATCCATATGTAGATGTCACCTCAGCCTTGCTTTCAGTTGAGATAGATTCTCTCTGAGGCCTTGTGTCAATAATGCTAACATACAGACGTAAAAATATCCAAAAGTATTAGAGCTGGCTCTCGAAGAAAAGAGGAAAAGCTGCTCACTGATAAAGAAACCTGGAGGCAGCCCTATAAACTACCTGAGGATCTCCTGTTCCCAGTTCAGAAAATGCCCCATTCAACCAGGACAAGATCCTTTAACCACAGATCTGGATCAGATTTTAAACCCATTGTAACCTTTATTTTGGGACTAGGTTCTTTGTACAGTTACCCCAGCTTCTGGCTTTGACTATTTCAAGGCTCTCTACCACAAAGGCTCTCAGCATTTTCTTTTGTTTTTAGTGCTGTTGTCTGAGGGATTGTGACTGTCTCTTATGTTGTCCCTTTTTGGCTTTGCTTTTGTTATAGCAAGCTGTGAACCAGCTGGAAGAAATCCTTGATAAATATAATAATCATGTATTGATACAGAGTTTGCTTTCCTGACGCATCAGAATTAGTGCTACAGTGGACTGATATATGACTGAATTTAATGTATGCCCCTAGACACATATCTGAGAAAATATATAATGTTATTGCCCTGCTAATAATAGTTTCCTTGTTTGCCAAGAAGAAAAATGATCATTGCTGGGATCTTTAGGAGTCATCATAAATTAACTGGAAAATAACCCCATATGTGAAGTGCTGGAGTGCTCCTTGGAGCATGCTCAGTCAAGTCTCCCCAAGGAAAAACACCCCTCCTTGTAGCTGTTCTTGGAAAACAGAGGTGTGAATATTTTCCTGAGAGGAAGGGGGTTTGCTGTTGATAGCCTACTGTCAGTGCCAGAATCTCATATGCTTTTGCAATACATTTACTGGCATTTAGAATGCCTGAGGAGATAAGTAAGCGATTCAAAGGAGCAGTGTGTTACAGAAAACAGGCGGTGAATCAAAGTGAAAAAGTGGAGCTAACGAGACAGTGATGATACGATGAGGAGTTTACCAGTAATCCTTAGGCAGTGCTTTTTGCTCCCTCCTGAAATTCTGTCAAATTCTCTCACTGTTACAGTAAAACGTTTCTGAAATGAAGACCAAGGCTCCACATAAAACAAAAATAAATCATGGGCTCTAATGAGGGACTCGTCAAACATTTAAAAAAGTAACAACCAAGTAGCAGGGAATGTTATACTAACCTGGTACTTCTGGTTGGTTACAGTTATTGATAGAAAAACTTCCTTGGAGGTCTACGGCTCTCTTAGGATGGCCACCTCTATACTGAATTGTGTGTTTCCCCGGCAACAAATGCATTTTGCTTCTGTGCTTTAAGTTTATTTAGGGAGAAATGAGCCCGTCAGGATGTAGGGGACCTAAAAAGGGGAAGGAAGGGAATAGTTGCAATATGAGAATATCAAACAACAACCAAAAAAATAAGCTTTTTTCTTGCCCAGAGCTGGGTCCTGCATACCTCAGTCCAGGGTAGCCCCAGTGAAGCTAGTAGAGAAACCTATGCAAGCTGGGTGAAGCTGGCTCCAAATTGGAGGTATTTATCTGAAAATGCCTTAGAAGTAGAAAATCTATCAGATTTCAGCTAAAATAACAATTCTTTGCAGCTCTGCCAAATGTCTGCAGGCTTCTGGTGATTTATTGTTCAACCAATGCATGGAGAAAGCTGAGGTCTGCCTTCCCCTCTTTCCACGCCAAACAGAGGAACCTTCACAAGACCTTGGCACTTGTCAGATTTAAATCCTTAGGGCAGTATTTCTCACCTCAAGTGCAAAATTCACCACTTCCCTGTGAAAATCAGTCTGGGTGAGAACTGCACATGGAGCAGAGCTCACTACTGGCGTTTATACAAGATTGATTATGTGGGTTTTGGGTTTGCGCTTGATAGTGTCAGAAATTGGGGGGAGGAGGGGGAACTGCTAATTATCCTCCACCCCTTTCCCAATAAACTTAAAATAGCTATGTAAGAGTGCAAGCTGGGCCTGCCTGATCTCAGTACTGGTTTTGAGAAATAATCTCATTCCCACTCTCTCAGTTTCTTTGAAACATAATGAATTGGAATTACATGTAAATGCCGGCAGTATTTCAAAGGGAGGCTGAAGCACAATGTCTGCCCTCTAATTAGTATTGCAGTGTGTGGCCTGTAAACTTGATGATAAATGAAGCAATTGGCCATCAGTAGCTTCAATTAGTTGGCAGTAAAAATGGTAACAAAATAAAGTCACCAGCGAGGAAATTTGCTCTGAAAAGTGCTGCTGTGGGTGGACTTCAAGCTTTGCAATGAATTGGGGCTAATTAGCTTGTTTGTTCATTGTTTCTCAGGGGCAGTGCAACTGCCTAATTAGAGAGAGCTTTCCAGGGCCCAAAGAAAACAGGAAGAGATGTGCCATGGCTCCTCTCTCAGAGCATCCTATCACCCCAAACCAAGCAAACCACTGTGGGGAGAGCAGGCATTTCTCTTGCTCCTCTTTTTGGAAGATTTCTCAGGCATGCATTGGCAAACCAGACTTCAGCAGAGCCTTCTCAGACCCTTTTCTTGAAGCAACAAGCAGAAGTCAGGAGCAGGCTTGGAGCTGGCATTGTGCTGGGGAGAGAGGAAGAAGGCAGTGAGCCCTGCGACTGCTGAGCCTGGCAGCACTTCCCAGCTATGCCTCACTGTGTAGTGCATGGCTCTGTTGGTTTTGACACTTAAGTGGGGGATAAAAGAGTAGTATGGTACTTTTCCTAGTGAGAGATGCAATGTTTTCCCACTTTGCCCAGCCAGTCTTTTATTCCAGGACACTCCCCTC
>VZTT01068007.1:42537-66052 GCA_013400855.1 Buphagus erythrorhynchus
ATATAAACAGGACAAACTTAATTGCCACTGAAAATACACAATAGGGAACAGAGTCAGGCTGGTGCTAAAAACTGTTTTCTGTCTGCTATTCTGAATACATTTGTCTGTCACCACCTGTAAAGTCATGCCTCTCAGTGAAGATTATCATTATTTTGGTGGAAGACTTTGAGGCTGTCTCACTTTCCATAAATGCTTTTCAAAGATGATGAAGATGCACAAATAAGATAGAAACAAAGTGTGAAAAAACAAGGGATTTTCAAATTGAGGTTTACGTTTTCAATTAGGAGACTTTGTTATTGAAATAAAGAAGCCAATTTGTCAGAAGCAAAGGCTAATTTGTCTACACCTCTAAAAACCAGAGGGAAATAATACATCCTGCTCACTCCAGACCCTCTGGGGCAAACCAAAAGGGCTGGCCAGTGGAAATTCTCCCCAATTCAGCCTCTCTAGGAACTGCTGTACCTGTTTTAGAGGATGATGATTATTTCTTTCCAATTTTTGTGGTATCCTAAAATGTATCCTAATTGAAATACAGAAAGCAGATGGGGGCAGGGGTGAGGAATAAAGGTATTGTAATGTCAAGTTTGTGTGATTCAGGAGTAAGCTAGGGAGAGCTGAAAAATTCATTTTTGAATGTGTTAAGCCCATCTGCTTCCAGGAAAGATATTGTATTTCAGCACAGATTTTACCAGAATGAAACCAAGATGATTTGGACAGTGTCTGTAAAAATTGAAAGTTCAGTTTGAAAGTATAAAAATGCTGCTATGGCATACAGCCATTTTACCTGCATGTCTTTGGTGCTGGATGTGCCTGCCCATGTCTCAAGGAACCCTGTGTATTGGCTCTGCCTGGAGCAGGTTGGGAGGGACTCCTGCTGGCAGCAGGCAGCTGTGGGTCAGACCCACACTGAGCTCTGCAGGGACAAGTGGACTCTTGGGAGACAAAAACAAATATCCTAGAAAGGTTGGAAGGCACCACAGTGCAGATCTGGTCCAACCACCCTGCTCAAGCAGGGTCACCACAGAGCACACAGCACAGGATGGCATCCACACAGTTCATGAGTAACTCCAGTGAGGGAGACTCCACAACCTCCCTGGTCAATCTGTTCCAGTACTGTAAAGATATTTTTCCTCATGTTCAGGTGGAACTTCCTGAAGTGCACATTGTCCTTGTCCTATTGCCCAGCAGCACTGAGTAGTGTCCATCCTTTTGGCACCCCCACTTCAGACACTGACAGACATTTAGAAGCTCCCCTCTCAGTTGTCTCTTCAAGTTCATGAGATCCCTTGGTATCACTGCTGTTCTCTGGATAAAGACCAACTATCCTATGTGCTCAGAATTGTACCTTTTTCAAAATGACACATTTCCAACAGTGACCTGCTTCTTGATTAATTTCTTTTCTTCAGAGAGGTGTTTTTAAACTTTCAGTGCTGCTACCTCAGTTCCCTGAACAGTTGAGCTGTGGTGTTTGGAAAGGCTTTGTGGTATTTCAAAGAACAATCTACCATTTTGCTTCTCTTCAGGGAAGCGTGAACCAATGCAGTTAGCAATCCTGGCTGACATCTAAATTCTTAATGAGAGGAGTATGTTCTTGCAGAGCAGAGAGAAATAACAGGCTGCATTGCATCCCCTGCTAGTTGTGGTTATTATCAGTATACATATATTACTAGCAAACTGCTGGGCTGGACGTTTAGCCCATAAACTAAAAATACTTTTATGTTTTGCTCCTCTGTTTGAGGATTTGCAATTGGAAAAAAATAAGGTTGTTATTTAAAAACAGGCTGCTAAAATGAGACACATAAAATATTGCTGTATTTTTTATTATATATAAAATGAATTCTCTGCATTTGTTTTTTATTACTGCGTTACACACAACAAATGAATATGCTCTGAGCCAACAATTTCTACTGTTACACATGTGCACTGTGTTCCTCTGACTGCAGAGAGTTTTGACTAAGCCCTTCTAACCAGTTGAAAGAGTAGGCTGAATGATATTAGCTTAAGCAATGAGAGTCAACAGGAAATGGGGGATTTGGGGTCTGAATACTGAAATGAGTATTGGAGCATGTCATTTGCACAATGGCAATTCTTGGCATCCAGTGGCTTTGTGCTAAAAATGAGAGTTTATTCCTTAAAAATCTCCAATTTGGGGAATGTGTGGTGGGCTTGAAAGGGCTCAGAACCTCTTGCCTGAACGACACCACTAGGGCTGGAGGGCAGATGAAGACTTTAATCACTTCCAGTCATCTGCTTTGCATGGTTCAACAGGAATGAGTTAGAGAGCATTACAGTCAGCAATGCCAGTATGTAAGACATTCTGAATCACTGGTACTTTAAGACCGGTAAAATCTTAGAGCCAACAAAAAATATTACCATGTTCTTACTCTTTTTATCTGCAGTGGTGACACAATACCTTGCCTGCCCACTCCACAGCTCCCTGTAGAGTAGTAACTGAATGCCAGCTAAAATTGCCTAGGAAAACAATTTTTTTTGTTTTAGATTCATTGCAGAAGGACAATCAAAACTGAAGAAAAAACAAAGTTTCCGTATCTTGAAGTAGCTTCAAGGAAACACGCAAGGTCTGAGACTCCTTTTGCTAGGTTCAATATTAGAGTGTTGTATCTCTGGAAATACTCCTGATGCACATCAGAGGAAGCCAGGAAAGAATAAGGTCTGATAACTTCATTCAGAGATGAATAATGGGGTAGACCAGCAATCACAAATCTTCCGATATTGGAAGAGAACAAAGCTTTTCTTTGCAAAGCTGTAGCTGGATGCAAGCACAGAATAGAGGTTTGTCACATCAGAGAGCCTTCAGAAGCATATAAAGCAAACAAAATAAAGATCAAAGAGAAATTTGGAAGGATGGTTTTTTCAAGGATCTGAGCATTGCCAGGAAAACTCCTTTTTCTTTTTACTTCTTTTTAGTGTGCTAATCCATTGACTATGGCAACACCCTAAAGGCAGGAACCCTTTCTATATTGGTCCACAGTGAGGGATGAAGCTGTGTAATGCATAAACCCTGTTGTCAAGCAAAAGCTTGGCTCATCCTCCATGCCAATATTAAAGTGTACTGATCCCATTTCACTGTGATCTTTACCTATAGCTGTGCCTTGAAAACCTGCATTAGTTTCAATTTGAATCTGAACCCTTCAGTCCCAGTTCACGATGAGCTTAATTCTCATGCACCTTCAGTGGGTCCTATCTTCTTTGTGGTGACTGCTGTTACTACCTGGTGAAAGCAACAGGAACAAAGATTGGAAGTCTACCTGCCCCTGGTTTACCATTCTCTCTGTTAGTGCAAGATGGAATGTTCCAGATGAGTCCCTAGGTCTTTTCCACCATGGTATCTTTCAGAATGAGCCATAAATCTATTATCACTCCAGAGGGATTAGTTATCATTTTGTCTGATTTCCAGATTAAAGTATGATTAAGGAAGTAGAAAATGGCAGGGGGTGTAAAGTCCATAACATGAACAGAAATCTTATTCCTTATTATTAGACTATTACCCACCACAGGCTGCTCCTCCATGGATCCACTGCCAAATGGTTTGGTCAAATGCTCATTCCTTGACTCCCCTTATTCTCTGGATGGTTGAAAATTGAACTTGGTTACAGAAAATGAACATAGCAGCCAAGGAATTAGTGCATGGAAAATAAAAATATCTTTCCTGACAGAGTGCAGGTAAAGAAATTTTTGGATGGGATGGTGTGAAAGAAGATAAGAATATTACTATTCTTCCAGTCCAGGACAAGTACTATGAAGAAAGTTTGTCTAAGTCCTAATAGTCATTCATGAATATGGGGTTATTTAACACAGATTACTTTCACAGGTTGCTCAAAAACTAGCTCACTAGACTGCAAAATGCAAAAATATCAGCTTACAAAGACAGAACATATACATATATATATATGTATGCACACAAACACAAACTCAAATACTTCTTAGTCATCTATAATATTCTTTTCATGTCTGCTCATCTGCCTCTACAAATGTTGAAGCAAAAAAAAAAATGTATTTGCAGCTTATGAATATGTTATTTACTCTGCATTTATTGATAACCTACAAATTATGTTAAGATGAATGAAAAATCCTTCCATTCTTTCAACGTGGCAATCCTAAAATTTGGGATACGGGACCATGGACAATCCCTTGATGTTCCAAGAGGAAAACAAAAGGTATCTGGATATACTTCAAAATAGCTACTTATAGTGGCAAGGTAGGTGTTTGCTAGACCAAATATCTTCTGGTGTCTGTTATGGGCTAATCAATCCTCTGTCTGCATCAGGACAGTGAGGAAGAGCATAAGCCCTGACACCTGCAAGAGAATTTTATTTGTGTGTTTATTGAACACGTTCTGTTTTAAATAAGTCTCAGTAATTTCTCTGGCAATACCCAAGACACTGGTGTGAATAGTTTCTCAGAACTTGGAGATTTCTTGCTGCTATCCCGACTCTTTCCTCTGTGTGATTTGATCTTACCATTCCATTTCAGGTGAATTAGGAAATTAATAAATGACAACCAGTAGTTGAGCATTCATTGCTTCTACTTATGCTAAAGAGTTGCCTAATTGAGCAAAGGCAGGGTTGCATTGATAACATTATGCAGAAATTTGAAGTCCAGCGCTGTAGCAATTGTATAGTTTTGCCTGTTCGTGGCATGAAAGGGTATTTTTTAGGCTGCTTGGCAAAGACCACATTATTGACTTTGTCAAGAAGAAAATTGAATCTCCTGGACCAAGTTCTCCATGCTATCACCACCTACCTACCAGAAAAGTTGCATTTTTCTGGCCTTTTCTGAGCCCTCTCAGCTTCAAGAATAAGATGTGACACTGACTAAAAGACATCAACCTCTGTGAGCAAGAGGCAGCTTGAGGTTTGTTGGGCAGGCTGTGCAGCTCTGTCCCTGAGCACTCTGTCTCTGGTGATGCTGGACAAAGCCTGAGGGAAGGAAGCATCAGACACAGCTGCCAAATTGTATAATTGTTTGAGCAAGAAACACTGATGTCCAGTTAGAACTGGCAGTGAGATACAGAGCTGGGGGCAGCTCAGGAACAAGAGACAAGTGCCCCACTGTGGGCACCTCTTTCAAGGGACTGCCCAGGTGCCATGCAAAGGAAGGGCAAATATTATTAAACAGCTATTCGGGACATTAGTAACAAAATTTTCTTCTTCTCTACTCTCATAATATTTACTTCCATGTACTGAGAACTGAGTTTCAATCCTTTGAGGTTTATCTTTAATGAGTGAAAACATTGCCTAGCTGAACCATTCACGGTGTACCATCCTATAAAAGAAAAAGAAATAGGAAAAAAAACCTCTCAGTTATCAGGGAGACTGTGGCAAGGAGTAAATAAATGCCAGGCTTGAGTATTTGCCTGAAAGTTAATAAAAAGGCAGTAGCAAGGGTAGGCTACTCAGAGCACCTCTCATGTTTGGCAGTTGCTGTGTGTGATTGAGACTGGGACTGGTGTGTGCTGTGGAATGACGGATGGTTATCTCATTTAAGCTGCAGTGAATAAAACTCTGAGAAGGGCTGCCAGGCTTGCCTCTACATCTGTGTTCTCTACAGCCAGATGAAAGTCATTTTCTGAGAGCTGGCAATTGCTAACAGGGTGTGCACCGATGGGCTCTGTCCAGAGGTGAAGGTCTTTTCCACAGGGGCTGAATGCATTTTTGGCAGCTTATGTTGCTCTGAAAAATCAATGGATTTTTGTAACTGTTTGTTATCTGAAGGCTGTATTATGCTCTCCAGTGGTCTTCAGAGCAAGGTGGATTAGAAGTAGATTAGAGTTGTTGTAAATATGGCTTTGCATCAGGCTGTTGCTGTTTGAACTTTCTGCAGTTTGAGGTGCAGGGCTCCTTATCGCTGAGCTTCTCCCAGCTAGGAATCTGAGGAAAAGGAGTGTTTGTAGTTGAGGACCATATTTTAGTTATGATTTTTTTCTTATTGGGTGTTTTGTTGTTGTTGAGGGTTTTTGTGTGTGTGTGGCTTGTTTCTTGTTTGTTTTGCTTGTTTTTATTATTTTTTTTTAATTCTGAGTATTACTATTGCAATATGAAGCAGTGTCAATAAATCTGACCCCAAATGATTTCCTGGTGTGCTGACACAGTAAAGGCAGATAGTGAGGTAGCCCATACCCTAGGGAAGCTTGCAATACAAGCAAATAAATAGAAAAAATGAAAGGGCATGATGAGTCACGCAGGGATTATATGATTTTCTTCTGGCTTTGCAACAGACAGGAAAGCAGAACTCTGATTTCTCCTGTTGACATGCCAATATTCTGTCCATTAGTCCACATAAAAAGTAAATGATGCTTACGTTCTCTTTTCACACAATTATATGCTGGTTACTGCCAGCTCACAATTTTATTAGGCTATCCATATGTTCTCCTGTTTTTTAAAATCTTAGTCCCTGGATATGTGTAATTACATGAGAACCTCTCTTAGGATTTATTTTGCTCATTCTTGTTTTTATTTTTAGGTATATCTAGACCTTAAAGAGGAAAGCTTAAATGTGATTTGCGAATACAAATTGCTCAAAAACCAGAAGGCAAATAAAAGAATTAGAAAGGGTTGTTGCTTTGCTGTGTTTCTTAGAGACATTGGAGTAGTTAGGCCAACATCCTGAATTTTTTAAGACTGATTCAACATTTTTTGAATCCTTTGGCTTTTCTCTACCCTGGTTCTGAGAAGCCTCTGGAAGAGGAGTCCCACAAACCCACAGAATGGGCCTGTTATGTTTTCTCTCTGATTTGATTTTGCTGCATTTCATAGGAATCTCCATTCCCACCTGGGGAGAGTGAAGCACAGTTTGGAAGCTGGAGATGAGCTTTCCTCAGGCACCTAATGTTAGAGGCTTAGAAATGCTTCCTTTCTGTCATGAAAAGGCAGCATGACAGAAATGAGAGAGGAAGAGAGATTTAGGAAAGAAGGAATGAAAGAGTGGTTGTGATACATTCTGCATACCACTATGCTATTCCTTGGCTGCTGTCCTCTAATTATTAAAACATGCTGTTGGCTAATACAAATGTTTTATTCCCGGGGGGTTTGCACAGAAATATTCACATTTATGCATTTCGTGTCTCATAAGCCTGGGTATAAATAACAAAGGCAGGCACCTGATTGTCCTGAGCAGCTGAATGTCAGTCAAATGAATTCTCCAATTCAAACCAACAGGTAGCAGTAGTTTCTGGAAGTGGGATTTTGTTGTGGAAGTAGCATTATTCAGGTTACGTGTTTTTAAACAGTGATGATGTTGTGCTCAGCACTTTTTCTTGTGAAAAGGTATAGTTGTGTGGCAGTTCTAATAATCTAGGACTCTCACCAGTGTTAGCACAGGCAAATAGGGGAATATTAGTCCCTGACTCTGAGCAAGGCATAAGACAATTCTGACTGTGGATAAACTGATGGCCTCAAATGGATCTGAACACCTGCCTACCTTCCACCACTTACATCAAGGTTATGAACTGAATTAAAAGTACAGCTTCTGCAACCATTCTGCCTGTGAACTTCACAATCATTAGGTATGAAGTACATTATTTTCCACAGTGGCTGGCTCTGATCCATCCTTCCTTGCTGTTTTGATATTCTCTGTGGGACTCACCTAACAACAATGCCACTCTTTGTTCAGACATTTTAAAAAAATTAAACTGTTAACAACATGAGATTCCCCATGGATATTCTTGTCCACAAAAACTCCAAACACAGGGCTTTTACCTTAAGGCCACAGTCAAGCCTTCAGTTAATAAGTACTCAGAGCCACAGTAGACCAGAGGTATCTTTGTTGTTTGGAGCAAGGCAAGGTATGCATCCCCATGCATCCCTGTGGCTGAAATGATCCACGTTTGTGGGGATTGCTTTGCACTTCTCCAACACTGCAGGACAGGCAGACCTTCCTGTTGCAGGCAAGCAGAGTGCTCCTTCATCTCCTTGCAGAGTAGTTTAGCCTGGCTCCAAATCTGTCCCCCAGTGGTGCCTGGCTGCCTGCCTGGGCCCCTGGGCAGGGTGGGAGCTGCTGGTGCACCTTGCTGGCTGCAGCACGTGTTCCTGGGGAAATGCCAGGAAAATGCTCCTTCCCGCTCACTGCTCTTTATTATTCACTAAATAGAATAATTTAGGTTGGAAAAGACCCTTGAGATCCAACCAATGCCAATTCCATCACTAAGCTGTGTCTCTAAGTGCCACGTTTACATGTTTTTTAAATGATGGGAGATGCATCTCACTTTGCTTCAGCCTTTATTGGCCTGCTCAGATGGTGAGAGTTTGAGAGCATCACAGCAAGTGAAAGAATTTTTGTGTGCTCTAGAGCCCAGTACCAAGCTGGGGAGGAAGGAAAGGTATTAGATGTGACACCTGATGCTATGGTAATGCATGTGCAGAGTTAGGGACTGGGAGACAGCAAAAACCAGTCAAATCAGACTTCACTTAGGGGTGATCAAGGGACATGACACACACATCAGGAGCTGAGGGTGGTACTGGCCAGGTGGTTCCTGGGCTCCTGGGTGGGCATGAGCTGGGAGTAGCTCTGGGACCCCGGGGAGATGATGGTGATACACCCTTCAGAAGCCTTTGCCCCAAGTCTACTCACTTTCCCATGAATGCCAGGACTGGGATGTGCCCAAAGCAAACATGCTATCTTATACTCGTACCATGAGATTTTGTGGAAAAAGACTGTCCACTGATTTAAGCTTAACCAGACTTTGCTGTATGGAGAGCTGGGTGCCATTTCCTGCTGGATGATTTGTCCTGTGACAGCTACAAGAGAGGCTAATGAAAAATGAGAAGAATGTGCTGGCCATCTTAGCAGCCATATTTCACAGTGTGGTTTTGAGACCGTTTGTTTTCTTAACTTCCCGAGGTCAATGGTTACGGGAGATGGATGTCACCACATGTGCTCATTTGGAAAAATAGCCATGGTCAGGCTTTAGGTTAGTGAGCAGCAGTGTGGGAAGGCAAAGAAATTAAAACAAAACAAAACAAACCCTAAAAAAAAGTAACTTATTTAATTGAGATATGACCAGGATTTCAAACATCTCAGTTCAGTATGTTAATTAGGCAAATTCAACAGGATTTTCGGTTAATTTATAATTTGTTCTAGATCTGAATAAACAATACGTAAATATCCAGAGTTACTCTAGGCTTTTAAAATTAACATTAAGGCTTTCTTGAATTCAAGTATGGATACAGATGGACTCCCATCTCTTCCAGAAGCCTTTTGATCTCAGCTTAGCATGAAAACTTGTTATTCATCAGGCACTGGAAATGCATTCATTTAGGATACCAATTGAGTACTTGAAGGTATGAATTATTAAGGAAAGTAGTCACTACCATTGTTTATAGAAGTCTAAGTGCTTGGAGGTTTTAAATAAAACACATTTTGAATTTAAGTTGTGAGACAAATTCGAGCAGTGCAAGTGCAATAGTAATGGTTTTAGCACTTACATGAAAGCCTCACTGCCAGCTCCAAACTATTTCCCAAATAAGGATATGCATCCTCATTTTACAGGCAGGGAAGGCTGATGTAATTTATTGGTGCTTAAGGGCAGGGCTAAAGGCCCTGAGCCAGCTGTTAATGGGGCCAAGAGGGAGCGTGGGTCTCTGTCCTCCCCAGTCAGTGCCAAGCCCAGGCAGGAGTGGGGTGGCTGTGGCTGGCTCAGAGCCCCTGGGACTCTCACAGTTTAAAGCCCAACATTAACCTTGTGACTGCTGGATGGAAGTGCCACCCAGCAGGACGTGCTCCCTCCCTGTGGTACAGGGCACAGCCAGGCTGGGACGGTCCATGCTGAGCTGGCAGCAGCAGTGCCTCTATTTGAAACAGTTGTTAGCTGTGGGATTTGTCACCCAGCACCCACTGGCTCTTCTGGAAGTGATGCTGGCTGGCTGGCTGACGTAGGGAGCTGGGAATATTCTGCTTCTGGCAATAATAAAGGGCAAGGCAACGCTCCCTCCACTGCTTCAGCTTCCTGGCTGCATCATGCAGTGCATTTGGTGATACTCAGTGCTGGCTAGTGATGAAAAAGAAATTAATTGGAAGGAAAGAGTATGACAAAAACGAATGGTATGGTATAACAGAAACTGGTTACAACGCGTGAGACGCCAGTGCGCAGCAGTTATGCTTAAAAATGCTGAACAGATGGCATAGGACAATGCAAAGATTGTTTAACATTACCCTGAAGTATAGTGAAATATTGTCAGGTGTGGGAATGGAGTGAGATTTTCCAAAGAGGTCTTCTGGGACTGCTCACACGCCCCAGTGTGTTGGCAAGCGTTGGGAGACAAATTGAAACTAATAGCTGAGCAGGTGAGACCAGCAGGATCTGCACTCCTGTTGTTAAAATGAGTCTTTAATAATACAGGGTGGGACAGTGCTGTATACTTGATAGCTATTTTTGTTGCCATTACAACTAATTTGTTTTATGTAGACATTGGAGAAGATAAATTGCTAGTAGCATAGGTGATTAATATGTTAGGCAGAAACACTGCAGCTCTTCTTTCAGATGGCACTGTCCATACGCAGGAAAATTTACAGGGAGCTGTGAGCTCTGGCAGCCACTTCAGAGTGCCAGAAATGAAGGCACTTACTAGATTTAAACCAAACTTTAACATAATACATTTCAATAAAGAAAAATCCCTAAGCAGTCTGCTAATCTTTTTTTAAAAACTTAACTGTTACAACTGGTTAGTTGTACAAGCGTTTAAAAGAAGTAATTATGTTGGATTTTTAAAATGTTGATTCCTATAGCGCATTAAAATAATTAAGAAAAAATACTACTTCTTTCTTGACTTCTGTCTGAAAGTATGAGACAAAAGTTGTCAAACACTTGCATGTGGCTTCTGTGGAATCAGCCCCAAGAGTCCAAGAGTTCTTCAGTTAAAAGAAAAATTGCCCTAATTTTTTGAGAATTATATTGGCTTGGGATGTGATGATGCTGGAGAAGTGCTTTCTGTTTTATTCATAAAAAGAAAAATTTTTGGAGGTCATATGTCAAACTTGAGTTTTTCCTGTTTTCTACAAAACCAGCAGGTGGTACTTGCAAGAAAACTCTATTCTTCTAATTTGCAAAAATTCCCAAGAAGAAAATATATGAGAGAACTGCAGTTGGTTCCAGTGTGAAACTTGGCAAGAAAAAATTTTGCCTGCAAAAATCAGGGCTTACTTATTACATTTGGCACTTATTCTTTTTCATTATGCAATAAGGACATGAAACATCTACTGGATGCTCCCTAGAGATGGACAAAATTCTCCCTTGAATTCTTTCTTGTAAGAAGTGTATGCACATAATTTTTTTAAAGGTTTCCATGAAATAAAAAAGTGAAAGCTGGAAATGTTGTGAGGTTGTTGAGGATTTTTTGTCTTACCCAAACAAAAACCCAAATAAATAATTTTTTTACAAAATCCCAGAAAAATCAAAGACTATTGTTTACTTATTTAATTTCTGCCGAAAGATTTTGGGAGCTGTTTTCTCTCCTCTTGTCAACTTTCCTAACCTCCTCCTCTCTCCTGGAAGCATCTTTATTTTCCAGGACTGCTTCATAAGTTTTTGTTATTGTTTACAAATATTAAAATTCTCTGTAGGAATCAAGAATTTATAGGAGTTCCTTCCTGTATTGTGTTTTGAAAGTCCAGGTTTATAAACATGGGCACTTTGGCTGTTAAGAGTTTGAAACTGCAGTTTTAGGATAAGTAAACACCCTTCCCTGTGGATGTCAGATATTAAGATACCAGGACTAAGCCCAGTGGCTGTTGGCTTGGAATTCCTTGGGGTTTTGATCCCCCAAGAGAAGATGGTTTGGTGGTGGACTCTGGTGAAAGGCCATGCCCTGGAGAGGGAGTTCATTGCACAATGGGCTGGCAGGAGATGACCCAGGACACCATAACCCTGTTATGTGCCCTTCTAGGAGTCTTATTTTAGCTTTCAGATGCTGTCTGGAGCTTGAGGATGCTCCTCTAATCCAGCCTCCAGTAGGCACAGGCCATTAAATACTTCTTCTTGCTATTCCAAAGGAGAACTGTAGCCTGCTTTGCTTTATAGGCTGCTTGTGGAAGTTGTGGATGTCCCAACCCTGGAAGTGTTCAAGGTCAGGTTGGACAAGGTCTTTACTTCTCCATGACTGCAGGCAGTTACATGGGCTCCTTCAAACTAAATTAAGCTTTCAGACCCTATATCTAATTCCTCCCTGTATTATGCCAGGAAATGTAAGTAGCATGGCTGATGTTAGTAGGGCTAAAATCCAAAACTGAAGAATAAATTCTTGTGATGCATTTTTGCATTTACTGAAAAGCACATCTGTCAATATTTTTAAAAATTAAATCATCAAATTAAGATAGCAATCGTTTCTCATAAAATAAACTATACTTTGTGTCCCAGACAATACATATGTGGGAATTAATCTCAACCAGGCAAAGCCTTATTTAATTGATTAAGTTTTAGATATGGTAAGTAAGTACATTGGAGTCTATGCAATAAAGCTAAACATATGCTTTGCCTCTGCAGAGCTGGAGCCTTAAAGCTGAAAAGGTATAAAAGAGCTGCTTGGCTGGAAACCATCAAATTTGTAACCTTTCACTCTTTTACTATGTACAAAAGAAAATACCTTATATTATCAACAACTTAATTTATGGTGAATTTAAATGCAGTTTCCAGAAAATAGCTCCCATTAGGATCTAATTAGAAGACACTGCCACTTTTTCCAGCATGTGTTACTCAATTCCTCATGAAATTTGTGGGAGTTGAGGATAGCGACCATATTTTATCATGAGCAGGATTCAACCTTGTACCAAACTGTAAAAATTGCCCCCTGACATTTTGGCCTTAGGTCCTTGTAAATGCTCATTTCAGCATAACATTTCTACTTAAAACATTTGGCATAGATAGATGTAAAGGAGTTATTTTGCATTCACAGATTCTCCCATCCCACTTCCAGAAGTGGCCTGGATGTAGCTGGTGCCTGTGAGGCATCAGGGACCACAGGCAGAGGAGGAGGGGTGTGAAGGTTGGTGTGGCCATGAAACCCTCGTTGGTCTGATGGGTCCAAGGCTGACAGTGAGCAAGGACCTGCCTTGTGATCCAACTTTGAAACTCTTGTGTGGCCTCTCTATCGTGCAGTATCAGGATCTAGATGTGGTGTTTAGAAGTCTTCAACTTCTCCCTGGTTTTCACTCACATGCTGAAAATAGCTGGCTTCCAGAGCGATGGCTGGGAAGGATGCTGAGAGACACTTTGCTCTTTCCCTTCACTCCCACTGACCTAAGTCAGGTTTCAAAGCCATGCTGATAAAGGTAATTTCAGCCCAATTTTAGGCTAGATCCAGAGGGGGGAAAAAAAAAAAAAGTAAGTGAAAGGCCTCATTTTTCTATTGGATTTACATTGTGCTGCTTATTTTGGATCATCTCTGATGACAGCTCAGAGTTACTCTGCCATTATGTACTGTGCCGCAGTCATGATGACATCTTGTAGTGGAGTGTAAATAACATTTATTTTTCAGGCAAAATATAGACCTAGTGGCTTTTAAATGTTTATATTTTTTTTGGGTGCTGTTTCTTTTTTTAAGGATTTTTTCTAGATTATATTGAACCTATGTCAGGAGTAATATTTTCCTGGTTTATACAATACTGGCAGCAGAGCAGTGAGGCTGCTGTGCCTCAGCTGTGCTCAGGGTATGTCAGGGATTTTTGTGGAGACCATTGCATCCCTCCCAGCCCTCACACTGCTGGTGTCTGGGCTGGGGCTCTTAGGAGCCCTGGATCTGGCTACTTTTCCACTGGTGAAAGTAAGCCATGGTCTGATCCCCCAGCAGGATGGCCATATGGAATGTCCACTGCCCCATGAAAAACACTGAAGCACAACAGAGGATTTTTGGGAAGGATATGTACTTGGGAGTGAACATGTGCCACTAACATCTTAAGTCAGAGGGTGTGTTTTCTTGTTTGGGCTGAGTTTGGGCTCTGCTTTGAACAGTATAGTTTGAAAAACTCAGAAGTGACAGATGTATCAAATAATCATATCAATATTATTCCAGCTCCTATTTTATTCATGCATAAGAATGCGTGTATATATGTTTTATCTGTGTATATATATATATATGTTTGGACAGGTTGTATATAATTGATTCGGACCATATTCTGACTTGTTGCAATATTGGTCTTGTTTCAATGAAAGCTATGCAACATATATGAAGAATCTGGCTTTTTCAATATTAAACTACCAAAATATATGCTTGGCTTCACACATTCACCAGACCTTCTGCTACATGAAATAAAATATATAAAGCACCAGACCTTCATTCAAATCAAAAGCTTGTTTTACTTAGTCGGAATGTTCCTTTGCAGAGCTTTCCCATTTTTCATAAAAGATGATGTTCTGTTATAAATACAACAGTTTCAAAAACAAAGGAAAAAAAAAAGGAGAAGGAAACTAGAGTAAAAATAGAACAACATATTCCTCAAAATTAAAACCAGGATGATATTCTTATGGAAGCTGAGCATGTTTTGGACTGATATGTGTGTGTGTATATATATATACATATAAAGCATGCAGACAACTAGATGTTAGACCAAAAGATACACAGTGCTATGTCTGCCAGAAAGGAGTTTTGTTCATGTGTGAATTTGTGAACTCTTATCCAATTAGAGAGTTTTAGATAATTTTTATAAATATGTATATAGTTTACAGTGGGTAGTGAAGAGTGTAGGAAAACTTTACCTGGATCATCTCTGCATTTAGTGTGATTTAGTGATTAAGATTTTCACATGGTCAAATATGGAAAGTGGTTGGAAAATGTAAAATAAAACTAATAGTAGCTGGCTGTGCAGAGACGCTGGGATGTGATTCTTTTTCTACAGTGCTTTAGTGCTACTGTAATAAGCACAAGTTTGATCCCTGAAAAGCTGCAGCATGAACTGCCTTGTGTTTACACGTGCAAAAGCAGGTCTTGTTCCCAACCTCTTCCATGTTTACAACAGAATTCTTCTAAGAATGAGATCTGTATTTGGAGAGAAGAGAGAAAGTGTTTAACAGGGAGGAGGCAGAGCTTGTGACAAAGGAGCACTGCAGCTTTTGAGTGCATGGATGTAAGAGAGTGGAACAGAGAGCTGAATGCTTTTTCTTTCACTGGGAATCACACAGCGTTGCCAGTAATCTTTCCCATCACTTATAGCTGTGCTTCCCTTGACTCTAGACTTTCCCTGTGATCAGGACAGGCAGAAAACATGAAATCAGTTAGTTAGTCTTTCAGCTGGAAGCATTTTAATCTGCTGATAACAATCAGTAATTGGGAAGGGTGGAATGAAGCGGCTGTAATGCTTAATGATTTTTTTGCAGGAAGGGGGTATATAATTAAATCTCAGTTGTTTTTCGTTTTTTTTTAAACCGGTAAAATATTATTCAGGGAATTCAATCAATGTGTTACACATCTTTCAAGGATTTTGATGCTCTTTGTAAACTGCTTCCCTTACAATGACAAATTGCTGATCTGTCACTCCAGTTAGCTGGCCCTACACTCTGACACAGTGTGGACAGACAAGGCATGTAATTTCATTCCTGCTTGCTTTGCACACTTTTCCTTGGCCTGCTGGCAAAAGCCCTCTGGTGCCAGGTCTCACATTCCAGCTGTTGTGCATTTATCTTACTAGCGGACAAATACTTCATCATCCCGTAATTTTTTTTTGAATGGGGCTTCAGGGCAGACAATATTTGTGGGAAAATGAGTAGAGTCTGGCTGTGCCTTCTGACTGACACGGGATGAAGTGTTTTGCCTCCCTGCCACTTAGGAAGGTCTCAGACAGACACATTTGGCTGAAGAGCCCCTTTGCTGAGCCCGGTGTCTGCCTGTCCCCGTTGGTCACAGCAGCCAGGTGTGCTGGGGATGCTCCTCACCTGTCCGGGCTGTGCTCTTTGCAAGAGGGAGCTGCTCACACCCTCGCCTTTCTCCCTGTAATTCTCTCCCCACAGCTACCTGCGTTTCCTCAGCTGCATCCCTCTTTTCCAGGGAAACCCGAAACCAGGTGAAACTTGCTCAGGGTCAGATTTCACTTCCAAATTGAAATTCAAAGCTAAAAGAAGCCTTGGGTCTTCCAAGGTTCACCAGCCTCTTGTCAGCCTAAGACTTAGAGTAATACAATCTAAGCCAATTTAGGGCAGTGGAAATAATGTGTCTGAGACTTTTCTCATTGCTTTTGTCCATACGTGCCTTCTAAAAAAAATAAATTAATTTACTTAGAATCTTTTTCCTTCCTATTTGCGTGCCCTCTACGCAATAGAATATATTGATTTTGTTATTACATCAAGGACTCACATCTCAGGCACAGGGCAAATGCCTATTTTTTAATGAGTGACATAGTGTTATAAGTCAAAATGTATGACAGAAAAGTACATAATTCACGACTGTGTCCAAGACAAACCTCTCACTGAATAGAGTTTTATTTGGGTGAAAATAAACATGCAAGTCCAATTAGGAACAAAGTCTGTACACAGGGATTATTTTTGGTTATTTTTAAAAAGTTGGGCTTTTTTTTTAAGAAGAAGGAATACCGACAGCAGTTTACTTTGGATAATTCTGCTAAGCAGCTGGACTTTGAGGAGATTGGGACAGATGAACTAATTGCCAAACTTCTGATTCGTGTTTCTTGCTAGCCATAATTTAATTCTATATTGAAGTTTCTGGCTTTCACCCATAGTTTCTCATGATTTGTGCTTTGTGTAGGGCTGGGGATGGTGAGTAAACAGTAACTATGGTAATCCTGAAATTCTTCTGTTCCTATGCCAGCCATGTGGCCCATCAATGTCCTAGGTGCATATTAGAGTTGCCTTAAGGCTATTCTGACTTATGCCTGCTCAACTCCCCACAGGAATACCCACACAGCTGGGAGGAACAAAATTGCTGCACAGATTTTATTTATTGTTTCAGGGTAGTATTTATGCCAGCCATATTTCACATTTATTTTGAAATCAAAGGTTTTCGAAAGTGGTAATGTCATAAAGAACTCAGACAGCTGAAAACATGGGAGCTACAAAACTTGTCAGAGCCAAGTATATTGCAGATATCCAATTCTATACTTAAGCTGCATTAAATATAGCAATGGGAAAAGTGGGGAAAGCATCTGTGTGATAAGGCACCAGCTGTGGACAGTTTGGTGGTCTACAAAAATGCTCCTACTGTTGCAACTGCTGGAGGAGTGACCCGGGGCTGGAAGTGGTGAGGGGAAGCCATGGTAAAAAATCAGAACAAAAATGCAAACACAGGCCCAGCCACAGAGGCAAGTTTATCACTGACTGAGATTGTGACCTTTCTCCAGGCTATCAAAGTGACAGTCCTACACTGTTCTGGTGAGATCTGCTCTGAAAGTTCAACATTCGGCCCCAGAAGGTCTCTCCTGGTGACTCTGGTGGAAATATGAGAGCAGAGTTAGGTTCTGTATCAAATCTGAGGAAAGTTCTTGATAGGAGAAAAGAACTCTGTTCTTGTTTCCCATTGCTATTCTTAGAGAAACTAATGTTTTGGTCACAGCTGGGGCTTGACTTCTTTTTTTGCTTGGCCGTTGGGAGGTCACAGATAGGTCCTGAGGCAGTGTGCGTGGGGCAGTTTCTCTTTAAAAAAAAAAGTTAAAAAAATCCTAAAAAGCCTCCCCTTCTGCCTAGTAAAAGCCAATATTCGAGTTGGTGGCCTTATACTCTTACCTCTCCTGTCTCCACCTCTTCTCTGAAACCATGAAATATCAGGCTGTGATGTCCTTGAGCATGGAGGACACAAATCCTAGGATCTCTTTTCTGTAACCAGATGTAGCAGGAATCTCAGCATGAGTACGTGACAGCTTAAAGGACTAATAATTAGGATATCCTATGCAGATATTCAGGGATGTGAGATACGATTTTCATCACCCCAAAGAAATTCCATAATCTGCAAATATTCCTGTCCACTCCTTATCCTGCCTTTCCTACAAACCGTGGGTTATTAGAATTTGAGAGTCTGTTTCAATGAACACTTGTGAGAAATCAAAAAGAGATTCTGTGAGTCTTGTCTACAGCTTGGGTATTTTTCTTTAGCTTGATTTCACTTGAAATCACTCATTCTGCATGAAAAAAAATCATTTGGGAAAAATAATAGTAAAGGACAGGGTACCAAACTTCCCCTTCTGTCTGATAAGTCACATTCATTGCTCCTTTTATTTTCTACTGATTTTGTATTATTAACTATAAATTGTTTGCCATTAATTATTAACTGGATCATTAAAAGGCTGAACTAGGACTACAGAAGGAATCCTTGCATTGGATACTGGAGCACATCTCCACCTGCTTTGATAGATCAGGTGTTTTGCCTCTGAATTTCATTGCAGGCTGCATCAGAGCCACCAGCACCTTTGTCTGACTGCATCAGCCTTGTCCCATCTCCTGTGTCTGCAGTGAGCAAACCTTTGTAAGGCATCAGGTTCAGAGTAAGAGCAGTGCAACTGCTGACTTACCCAGGGGAAACCCCTTACTCTCACCTCCAGAAAAGATGTTCTTTCTGGAATTGTCAAACTTACGTACATTCTGACTCAGGGACTGCAGTAAGCACCTGTGTTGTGCACATTTGTGCTAGTAAATAGGAATTCTTCTAAGCAATGATAGTAGGTAATAAATATGATTTTAAACAACAACCTCCTTGAATTCAAACTATTTCTTTATCAACAGGATGGTTAATTTGTTTATGAATTATCTGAAGGACTCCCTCTCACATTTTGACCCAAATACATCAGTAAAGTGTCCTTGCTTTTCCTTTATTCATGTGGTGAATTTGCTTTTCATGCACCTGCTATTACTGTTGTGTTTCACTGACAAGCAGAGGCAAAGCTTTTCTCTTTTGCAGAATTATTGAATTACATTTATTTTCTCATGCTTTTTACTTGTCTCTCTGGAAGAGATCTCAGGTTCACAGGCTTAATGCCTGAGTGATCCACAGAGCCCCATTTCCTGCACATTTCAGTGCTCCAGGTAACAAAAGTCATCTCTCTCTGGTCTCTGAAGTGGAAAAGCTAACTGTTCCCTTCAGAATGAAAGGGGGCTTTTGTTCCTACTTTATTACTTATGACTAACAATGTTATGAAAGGTTTGCTGTTGTACCTCTGTTCTTGCTGCTGCTGCTGGGGTGTCTCACAGAGTGCATTCATGGGCTCTTTTCTACACTCACAGTAAATGTGCTCTTCCTGGCATCTCAGACTGTGTGGCACATGCCATGTTTCAGGCAAAACCCTCACTTCTTTGGTGAGAGTGTGTGTCCTTGGTACTCCAGATGAGTCTTCCCTGCTTGGGGAGGATGACCCCCACAGCCTCAAGGGTGGGTCTTGCAAAGCAAAAGGTGCAGCTATGGTCTCTGTGTCTGCCTAGGGCAAGAGTTATCAACAATTCACCAGTGTCTGCAATTGCTTGTTATTGATTCCTGTAAATTGTCTTATTTGTCTGAGGGCTGCCCAGATGAGCAGCAGATGCTTGAGAACTCTAAATACGAGTCAGCCACAGAGTTCAGAGATTAATCTGTCCCTTTGGGGTGCTGAGCAGCCAGCAATCCAAACAGCTTGTTGTAAGAGGCTTAACAATGCAGAACAGCTGATTTCAGATTCATCCATTGAAAACATACATTCATGTTGCTGGATGTTGGAATAATGCTAAATCACTTTAATCTAAACCACATTTGAATACAACTCCCACAGTTTAAAGGGCACTGAATTAATCTTGGAGTAACAGAGTTGCCTTGTAAAATGAATTTGTGTGATGTTATAAGAAACTTATAAGAAACTTGACTGTGAAGGGGGCAGCTCTTTGAACTTGTAAACCCTCACTGTTTAGAAATATATAGCTGCTTGAACACAAGACTAAAGGCAGCAGAATTCAAACAAGCTATTCCTCTGCTTTCCCACATTTTAATGTGCTCATCAGTGAATATTTATGTACGAACCCTGTAGTAGAGCACAGTCGTCATTTCTCAGCTGTCTCCAATTGGCAGATCGATGAAAAATTTGGTGTGCTCCCACTCAATTGAAAAAAGTAACTAACAGGCTGCTAGGTCGTTTTCTCTCAACATTAATCCATCATTATCACCTGAAGTGCAGTACTTTGAAGACTGAGGAAGGTCCATATTTCAATTTAAATAATGCCTAACAGGTATAAGCTTGACATTTTCAGTTCCCGCTAAAGCTTAAAGAGCTGACAACATTTTTTTTTTTGTTGAGAATATATCTTTTCCTCCTCAAGGATTTCTATACAAAGACCTAGCCATAGATAAAGGTGTGCCTTTATACTAACCAGAGAAGAATCTAGTTAGTTATTCAGAAAAGCTTTTATTTTGTAGAGCTTTCAATTACCGTGTTAGATGTTTTTTCCTGTTAATTTATAAAATTTGGGGTTTTTGTTAGGGTTGTTTAATTGTTTTTGTGTTTTGGGTTTTTTTGGGGGGAGGAGGTTGGGGGTTTGCTTGTTTGGGTTTGTTTTTTTTTTTTTTGTTTTGATTGTAATGAAAATCTTCATAACCTTGGAAAAGGAGAATACTGGTAGATAAGATACCTGCTTTGTGGTGGAAGGAAGTGGAGCCAGATGGGTTTCAGCCTGGATTTGTCACCTAGCAGAGGTAAAGGGAGGTGGTAGCCTCTTTTGGGTAAAAGGGCAGAAATGATCTCTGTGGAAATCCTTTTGGAGGTATAACATGGGTTCTTCAAACTTGTGGAGCGAGTCCTGCTCTGTGTGGACAGCAGGACTGTCACAAACACAGGGACTGGGACATTGCTGGAACTCTACACCCAGCAGGAGTGTNGCCAAAGGTTGAGAATGTCAGGTTCAGTCAGGTCTCAAGAACCTGCAGATGTTTCAAATCAAAATGCTACCTTAATAAGAATAATTAGGTGTTTGAGAGAATATTTTGATCTGTGCCTTTTGAATGGGGAAAACTATCTTTTCTCTAGCCTAGGCATTCTGTTCATCTGAGCATCTTCAGCTCAAGCTTCTTCCCATAAGTTATCTGGAGAAGAAAGCTGGTGGTTTTCCTCTGCAGCCATGAAGGTAGAATTTACTACCTTAAAAAGGTCCAGATACAGAGTGAGGTGCTCTGAACAAATGTTGAGCAGCCTTTTTCCAGTGCTGCTGGGCTGGGGTGCAGACACTGCCCATGGGATTTACTCCTCAGTGCCAGGCAGCAGGTGCGGAGCCACCCATGGCAGGAGGAAATCTGGGGAAATTAAATCCCAGATGCACTTCATTTCACCTTGGGCACGACAAAAGCATGTCTTGCAGCAGCCAGATGGACTCCAGTCTGAATCTGTCACGTAGGGAACATGGTAGCTCCTTTTCAGAGGAAGGAAGGAGCTGCAGCTGCTGGAGACCTGCTGCCTAAAAGGTCATGGGAGAAAGGGGAAAGCATTTCTGCACAGCTTCCCACTCTTCCTGGGAGAGTCCTTGGAGCCCCAGCCACAACTTTTGCTGCACGTAATTCACTGTTCAGCTTTGAGGATTTTTCCCTCCTCACTCTACCATTCCTTAGAGAATCTACCTCATGCTGAGCAGTTTTGCATAGTCAATTATTAGCTATGCATTATTTCTAAAAAGTGCTTTGAAATAATTTCCTTTTATTTATTTTAGGGAAAAAAGGGAAAAAAAAACTTTTCCCACCAACTACAGTTTCCTTTACTAACATATTTTGCATGAGATTGTTGTTTTATGGGATATTACACAGCTCATTAACTTTTGGAATAATTGGTATCCAACAGTGTAATCAAATCACAGGCTATAAATAAAAGGAATTTTAAGGTACAAAATCTTCACTGAACCTTTCTCCAAAAGCACCCAATTTTTTGATGCATCGTTCCAGCTCTGCAAATTCCAATTTACCTCCTTTGGTCAAAATGATTACCCATCAGAACAAACTATTCCTATGGATAGCAGAATATAAAATGTTTTTAAACACACTGTGTTAATATCTTATGAACACACTGGATAAAGGCGATTCTTAAAAGTATGAAGACAAACAAAACAATAACATTTATAAATAGAAAGGCTGAAAGAAGACAGGCAATTGAGCAAGAGTGCCAGTTTTTGAACCTGAAACTTTGTACAGCTGTTTTAGAAGTTACTGTTGTATATTTTTCTGTCTTCCACAAGATGTAAAACATCACTAATCGGATTCTGTTTTTTCTACCCATCTAGATTTATACTGCATTCCTCAGTGTGGTAGCTTAACCTTACTATCTCAAAGCTTTATATCTATTCAGATATATCATCATTAGGTGATAGGTGGCCTATAAAATAATATTCAGTAAGATGAATTTGTAGCTACGTATATAATGACCTGATCCTTATGAGATACTATGGATTTATTTCCACTGTCTCTGTTGGTGGTGCACATCAGCTAAACAGCTGGCAGTAAGCACTTCAGACAATTCAAATTTATTTATATGGAGAGAGACACAGAGAGACATATATAAATATACATATTGAGAGACATAAATATGTACACATTCAGATGCTGTTCTTTGAAGAAAAATGTTTCAGAGGAGTTGTTGGGCTCTCAGAGGATGAAGGAGAGGGCCTAGTAAAAAGGGTCAAGCCTAGGCTTGAAAACCAATATTTTATCTGAAGGAAACATATGGATTTATCATATGTACATGTATGTATATACCCATATGTGTGTGTATCTTTAGATCAAAATATATCTCTATTTCCATGCACTGAAGGCAGAAGACACATCTGGGCAGGTGACATTGGCCAGACTTGTACTGATGCCCTGAGTGTCTGCCCAGCAGAATCCTGCCAAGACTCCAAGAATGTAAGCTCAGTGCTCTATCTCTGCCTCCCTCAGCCTCCTTGCCAGAAAGGACACACTGCTTGGAGAGTCTCCTGGTGGTATTAGAGCAGAGACCTCTGAGGGAGTATCCATAGATATATCATTTCTATTCTTCCCACATGTTTTAAAATCCACACTCCAAACCCTTGTGCATTGTCCGTTGCTGTCCATCATTCACAATGGAGAGAAATGAAGGACTATGAATAATGATAATGTAAAAAGCAGCAGGCAAATGTAATCTGCAGCAATGCTGGGTGGGGAGCAACATCTCTGACTGGACTTGGCTTGTGCTTATATGGGCTGCTATTAATAATAAACAAGTCTCTACTCCTTTGCCATATGATAAGCATCATGTTCAGTATAGAGTTTCAAGATTTGGATCTGTCATTGAAACCTCCGAAACAATATGTACATGATCAGATCTGAACTCTTTGGATTGTTAAAAATCCAACTGTGCTGGCAAAGTCCACTGCAGGGCCAGGTGCTGCTGCTGTGAGAGCAGCTTTTTACAGGCGCTCCAGGGGAAAAGGGTCACACTGGGCCAGGGTGGCTTTCAGTACTCAGCTTCCCTTTGGTAATATTGTTAGACATGGAGAATATTTAAACAGGGTTTATGGCAACTGGCAAATCAATTGCCTTGAAATGATATGTATAACAAGGGAACTAAGGAAAGACTAAAAATATAATCCCTAATCTAAAGCATTTGACAT
>VZTT01068009.1:18375-34358 GCA_013400855.1 Buphagus erythrorhynchus
CACCGCGCCCGCCCCGTGCTGGCTCCGCGCCCGCGCCCATCCCGGCCCGCGCCGATCCCGGCCCGCGCCGGCTCCGCTCCCCCGCCCTCGCCGCTGCCGTGTCGTTAGTGCTTCGGACAAAACCTGGGTCGTAATCGGGCCAGCGCGTTCGCCGCTCCCCGCCTCGGGGAAAGCGGAGCGGGAATTTGTGTTCCATACCCCGGCTCCCACACCGGTTGTATTTTTGACCCCGAGTGTGCGAGAGAGCCGCGGTGCCGGTGGCCTCAGCGCTGGTCCGGAGTGACAAAGCCGCAATGCCTCTGCCCCACGGAAAGCACGCTGCCCTTGGAAAGGGAGTCCCTGGCCCCGGGCCGGGAGCACGGAGCCATTGCACCCACGAACGCGTTCTACTCTGAAGCAGCGCTTCAAAAATTACTTCAGTTTAATAAAACATATTGTATTTTGTTGAGATTTTCCCTTTACACGCACTAAAACACCAATTCAGTTTGTATAGCTCAGCCTACCTGTACACGTTACTTTATCTGCCATAGGCTTTATTTGATCTAAGTGACATGTTATAGTCAAATATTTCACAAAGCTTTTAGGCTACTGATGGCCTTAAAGCTAATTTTCAAATACAAAGTTTTCTACGGAATATTTTAGCACAGGCTGCTCTAGCAGGGAAATTTTCAAAGAAATGCAGTGTGTGAAGAAAAAAATAAAAACCAAACCCACATGGGTATGTGTGCCACCCAGGCTAATCAGAATTGTCCTGAGAGCAAAATGAGCAGCTTTTAAGCCTGCTGTAGTACTTCAAGCAAAACATTAAACACTAGCAAGGATAATGATAAAATTACAGCAGATCCCAACTTGTATATTGTCTCAACAATGGATTTCATCAACTTTTCAATTAAGTGTAATTTTTCTGATAAACAGCAGCGTTATATCTGATGGGTAGAAGAGGAAACAAGATGGACATGTCTAGCTGCTCTCTAGAGATAATTCAAAATGCATGTGTCAACAAGGTGTGATACCCATGTCACCACTCCAAAATGAGGTTTTGCATCTTACAGAGGCAATTTTTTGCTAGATGAACGTGCTCTAAATTTCCAGTTTTGTCAGACTGAAGTAGTATGTTGATTATCACAAAAACTTATTTATAGCCTCAAAGCTACTGATGCTATGTATAGCTTCAATATATTGGTGGCATGCACAGGAACACGGATGTGTCTTATTCATCAATATTAATTATTCACTATTAAGTCAGTAAATATAAATGAGCTTCATACATTCTGTAAACAAGTTTAATTCAAATTTTTTATAAAATACATCTTGTATTTACACACATACCTCATCTAAAAATATGAGTTTGTTGAATGCAAAGTTATTACAAACTATCAGAATCATTTGAGAGCTGTTTGTATGTTTCTTGCACAACATATGCAAAAAGTGACCCTAAAGATACTGAGATTAAAAGGTGCAAATCTGCAATTGGGTACAAAATATGTACTATGTTAAGTGCATATCTACATTGCATATTACACACGTGCCAAGTCTGTGGAAAGGAACAGTTAAAATTCCAACTATAAATTTCACAGAACATTACTGGAAAGGGAGGTATTTGGAGATTCAATAGAACATTCTTGCACCCTTTGGATATTCATAATGAGTTCAGATGCACAGTACACCTCATGAACAACTACGCAAAGAGGAACTAAGCTTAAAGCTGTGACATCCTAGTAAGCTAAATGAGTTCCTGCCCTTCACCTTTGTGGGGACAAAAGTTACACAGATGCACAGGGGCTGGGTGGAGTCTTATAATAATAGTTGGATATTCCTGTTAGAAAAAGAAATGTAAGTAATGAAAATAAGAAGTAAAGCCACATTATTATGCAAGATTCCAAAGTCAATATACTTTTGTTTAATACAATGTAACTTCCTTTTTTTTATAGAACGGAGTATGAATGCTCTCAAAACACTTCTAGGTAAGGAATTAGCTGCTGCTGGTATAAATTGATTTAGTACCACTTTGCATTAATTCCACCACAACTTATTCAGAAATCAAAAATCAGGTGAAAAGTCAATCACTCTACCAATTTTTCTCTTTTTACATATTACAAGCTCAAGTATTACACTACAATTTATGTCCAGCACTAACTTCAAGTGCTTCTGTTTAAAACCAACACAAACATCAGCCAGGAAAGCAGACTGAATATGCTAAATGTTTGTGGGAGAGCTGGAATCTATTTATGTATTTTGCATCAGTAATGACTGGTAAAAATAAGTTACCAAGTTGGCCAGTTACACAGTCTAAAAAGCTGAAAAACTACAGTTTTGATATGGAAATATGTACATCAGGGACCGAAGACATCCCTTGCTATTACCTTGACATGGCTGATTTTTGTTTGTAGCATTAAAAAAAAAGGATGGGGGGGAGAATGGGAAATGCTTTTTTTCTGTTGCAGAAAAAAACCCCAAACCTTCAGAGCTATATGTTGATACTAAATCCTGAAGATTGCAAATGCCTGCGTTAGTACCATACAAAGTGAACTTCAGTGGACTTCCCTTGTGAAGAAATATTACCATAAGGACCATTATATAAGCAATCAACACAGTACACAGGAAATATTTAACATGTCATCACATTATTACATAATCCTTGGAGAGTCAAAATTAGCAAGACTCTGTTACTAAGGCTGTAACTCTGCCTCATTTAGTGGAGGGAGAATCTAGCCTTCCAAATCTTTCCTATTTCTCTTTACAAGGGATTAACAGTATTGGTGAAAATAAAAAAAAAAAAAAAAAAGGATGCACGTTAAATATTATGCTATTAAAAGCAAAACAGAGCAAGATGTTGTAAAACATAGTTAGGGAAGCAATATTTTTATTTTGTCATCATAAAATAACATTGTTTAAAGATCACACAAATTTGATAGATCATCTTTTTTTTCCTCCAACATTAGGCCAACACAAGAGTTGAGAAAGGTGTTCACCCATTTCTCTGTAAATTTATACTTTTAAGTAAAATAATTTGATTCTCTAAATATGCACTTTAATTAATTATGTCACACAGTAAATATCTTGCTCCTTTGGTCAGAGATATTAAATGAAAACTTCAAATACTTGTATCTTCAATTTTTAAAAACCCAATATACATCCTTAACCAAGGAGTATTTACGGTACACACAAGCCATAGATACAAAATACACAGTATATACATGTTTTGAAAAGAAATTGGAATTTATAAAAACTCAACAGCCAAATCACAGTAATTGAGGCACTAAATTAAAAGTAGTATCTTCTTGGATCTTGATTATACAGACTATTCTGTGAACAATCAGGACTGTTTCATAAATATATATTATCTACAGAATTTGCTGTGCCAAAAAAAGCCAGCTGTGTTTAAGCTCAAAAGAAAAATTGCACTTTGAGATTGTTAACAGTTAACTTCTCATTTTTAATTCTTGAATATAGTAATCTGGTCCCAGTGCTTTTGGCACAGGTATTGAGTTGCAGTTTTGCTACGCTTTGTTATAAAACACAAGGTTCTTTTATTTTGTTCATTAAAATCTGAAGAGTCTTAAACAAACCTAGAACTTTGATACAAATCTATATAGCTACAATTGCTTCATTAAATAATATACACAAATAGGCTTTTCCATCTTAAAACATCTTGACAACTGGATACAAAACAGTCACTTGTATTATCTCCAGCCTTCTTAATCTTACACACTATCAGTCTGCAAGTGACTGAAATACGGTTTCTGGCCCCATCCTACACTAGATCACACCCCAGTATACAAGGACAGAAAATAAATGTATAACAAAAAGATTGGATAAATTAGAAGGGGTTTCTTGGTCTTGAATTCTTCTCCAACTAGTAATGATGCAGCACTGTATGCAGCCCAAAAGACTCCAAACAACTGAAAAAGAAGATGAACAGTCTTAGCTGACACCACAACGAAGTCTATCCAAATACCACACTAAAAATCACTTCTCTCAGTATAACACGGAGCCAGCCATAATAAATAATACTTGTCACAGCCCAAGTTTTGGCCATTTGGGGTTTGTAATGCATTTTCATACTAGTAGTGCAAAGACAAGAACCTTGCAGAGATTCACCCTGAAGTTAACATAAGGCAGTCAGTAGTAATCAAATAACAGAGGTTTCATGAACGTATATTTATTTTGAAGTTATATATTAGTTAACTGGAAAGTTAATGATTTACATTCTGACTATCATTTATCAGTAATCACAGATTATCAAATCTCAAATACAGCAATTTTGTTATTTATCATACACTCTAGCTGTACTTCAATTATACTGTTTGCCAGCAAGCTAAAGGGACAGAAATGATGAAATCAACAGAATAAACTTCCAGAAAGTGTACAGCTTAGCTCATAACAGAATTTTATCAGTTAACCTTCCCAGGCTCAGCAGTCACTTCAAAGGCTACCTAAAAGGGTTTTAAGAAGTACTGGAAGTGTTCAAGAGTGTTATGTCATTCTGGGATCTTTTAGGGAACGTTGCTGGTTCCATAAAAGGTGTCCAGCAGCAGGTGGTATCAGGCAGGTCATTCTTCGTGCCTTACACTCCCCATCTCTATATCAGATCAATCCTTACCTTCTCTGCAAAGGGTATGGAGAGCTTTGTACTGCTACCACTATGGGGAGGTCTCAGAACAATGACTAACGTCATATTCATGCTGCAGTGACTAAAAATAATCTGGATGATGGGGGAAGGGAGAGAACAGCTTATTTTCAGATTCTTCATTCTGAGGTTTAATTATGCAGTCTCTTCTCAAAATGAGAATCCCGTCTTTTTTGTAATGCAACTATTAGAGCACAGCAAAATACAAAATATAAGCTACTCTAGTAACAACAGGTGTTGTTATAGCAACAGCACTGTATATCCCCAAGCACTCAAATGGAGCATTTAAAACCACATTCACTTTCCACCATGCTAACCAAAAGGATCACAAAGCTCACTTTGTAGTTTTGAAAATTTTGACACATCATTATGTTTTCCTGAGCAGATTACTTGAAGTATTAAGAAAGTGACTTAAAAATAACTAAATTCTCAATAGATGATATGAACTTACTTTTATTAGAGTAGAAACAACTTCAAATGATCCAACCACCAAAAGTACAGGTGCTATGACAATGAGGGGAAGTAGGGAATATCCTATTACACCAAGAACTTGGCCATAAGCAACCTGAAATTTTCAAGCACATAAAAATAAGCTTTTCAGTACTCAATCTCTATCACCAAATACTATTTGTTCTTGTTATAACACTATGAATAATGATTATGATGTGTTATACTCATGAAATTTCAGCTAAAGCAGGCTTGCTAGTGTAAAAATTGGTTTTGTATGCTAAACCCTAAAATTAGAAATACGTTGTCTTTTTTTTTTTCCCCAAAACACTGTAAATGATCACTTTCAAATGAAGCATTTACATATGATACCCAGGAGCACAGAACCACAACAGACCTCTCACGGACCAGCTGTAGTCCTGGTTGTCAACAGCAGCAAAGACATAATTTTCTGCATTAACATACTCATATCCATGATACACAAATAAATACATAAAGCACATGAATGTTTCTGGTGTCAGCGGAAGACTTAAAACTTGATCCCTGTAAGGCACAGAATTCTGATTTCCAGCTTCAATTTATTACGATTACCTAGAACAGAGTTGTTCCAAGTACCTCCATAACTACTTTTAGCTTCAGAAGGAAATGTCTGATTTTCCCCTGCTATGGTCTGAAATGTTCCTGTGCACAGCTAGGCTTCTTGGATTTAACAGGAAAAGTAGTGCCATCTTGTAAGCATTTTCTTGTGGATGATGATCCTTCATGACAAGCTCTGCAAACCTGTACTTCTCCACTTTATACATCTGATAATTTCCCATTTTGAGACATAAACCAGATTGATTTAAGGGCATCTCGACTGTGTTGAAATACAGAAATACCATGTAATTACATTTATAAGAACTTTTTCTTTTAAAACGGCATTCACACAAGAAGACTCTAGCAATTACGATTAAAAGGAAAGTTAAAATAAATAACACAGGACCTCTGCAACACTGCATCATTAATGCAATTCCATAGCAAAAGTACAAAAATCAAGCATCATTGAATATTTAGTTCTTCACAACACAGTTCAACGCATTTTATGCTGCAGATCCATTTTAAGAAGTTTTATCCTCCTGACTGTTCCACTACAGCTGTCTGTGGGTCTTGCTCTAAGTAATTTTTTGTTGTTTAGACCTGAATCACTTAATGAGTCAATCTGTAAACAGCTCCAGCAGCTATTTCAACCCTGCTGGTGCAAGCAGCTGGAGGAAGGGATGCAGGCCACAACTCCAGTTGGCTTTGCAGTTGAGAAATGCTCTAGCTTTCATACTTTAATGGGTTTCAACTGCTTTCAGGCCATGGATGAAAACAAACACTGTCAGGTGCTTTACACACAAGGACATCTAACTGCTGTTAGCCTCCCATTTTAAAAAAAAAGTTTAGTCCATTTAGTCCAGTGACCAAAAACTTGAAAGCATTTCTCCTTCAAGAATGGACTTCAGTTCTGGATCACAGGAAGCTGTTAGAATTTCTGGCATTCACAGCAGAAATTTTCCAACTGTTTATCACTGCCAAGCATACCATCCATTGCAGCTAAGATATTAGCTGACGATCTCTGTATTTTAGATTTTATTTTGGAGACTGAAAACCTGAAATGTTGACTTTACACTTAGCAACTGCAGCCATTCTTAGCTGGCTACAAGATCCAAACCCAAGCACTATGAAAACTCAACTACTGCTGAAAAACATCATCAAGAGAGTTTACATCACCTCCCTCTACATCCTTTTCCCACACAGGTACTTACTTCTCCTCCAAGAACTCTGGCCAGTAAAAAAATTGTCAAGGATCCAAATATCCAAATAGTTATAATCCAAGAAACAACCTTGAGAGATAAAAAACAATTCATTTATATGAGTAATTGTCATTGTGAAAAAGGAAAATCCATTTCCATAATTGCTTTCACTGCAGTCAAGGATTTTATTATGCAAAACCGAGTTCTGAATTGTGGCAAGAATAGTGTTTAGTATCATAGTGTAATTAGCAAATGAAGTTCAGGGGTTACATTTACAGAATCGCATTAATGGTAAATTTGGTGTACGTGGAATGCACATGCAATGTATTCTGTAAGTATTGTAACAGGAATAGGAAGTTGAGTTAAAACTACCCTAAATGTCTTCACATCCCACCTATTACAAAATAAGGGCTCAGACAGTTTTTAAAAGTCAGCCCAACCAATACAAGGAGTTGGGATTCTCCTTCTTTCATTTATAAAGATGCCACTTTGTCCTTTACTCAAACTGAGAATGCTCAGAAGACATAGGACTTTAATCCTAGGGGAACTTGATGATGATGACAACTTAATAAAGAGCCTCAGATTCCTGGGACCAAGTCTATCATTATTTTTTCTTGCTTCTTTCACAGTTCTGCTCTTATACTACAGAAGAAATCCTAAAATCATTCTTAAAAGAACCTTTAAATTAACTTAGCTGGTTTTGGTGTTGAGCCACTGGGAAGACTAGAAGTAAAGCTCTCCTTTCTGAAACACCTTTTTAGAAGGAAACAACAGTCTAAGTCCAGTCTCTTTATCTCCAAACATACATGACTGAACTTAAAAAAATTATCTCAGTGCTCAGTTCAATACTTTGCTTAATTAAAAGTTCCTTATTTCCAGAAGAACGAAATAGGAAAAACCAGATAAAAATCACAGCAGCACAAAAAAAAAATAGTGGCTTTATACTATGAAAATAGCATACAGCCTCCTCTTACTTCCTGTTTTCCTCCACTGACTAAAAGAAGAGGACCAGATTAAAGTCTTAGAGTAGAAGTGCTCATCTCTCTCCAGTTTAGAGCCCACCTTTGGGTTCATCTAGTCCAGCTGCTGTCAGTCATCCTGTTCTGGCTGCTAGCTTTCCCTCCTCATACATATACAGCACTCTTACATCCATATGGCAAACCCATTGTTCCTAAGAAACATCAGACCCAGTGTTGCTGTACAGGAGGTACACAAACTGCAGGAGGTGGTTCATCTGTCACGGGGTCAAGGAATGGTCCTTGCTTTGCCAAGGAGACAGGTGAGTGGTTCACCCAGAAGCCTTGAAAAATAAAGTGGTTTAGTCTACTCACTTCTTCATAGAGACAAGATACTGAGAGTGAATTCTTAGTCAGCGTTTGGTACACCATATGGAAGCCAGAGGTCCCAAAGGGAATTATTTTATCCCACCATTCACAAGAATCCTTGCATAAGCACATTCTGCTGGTTTACATATGGCTTACTGCCATACTTGGTCACATTTTAAACAACTGTAACCACACATTTAGTCATAAAGATTTCCAATGCAAGAGCACCTAGGCTTATATTCAAATTGTTACTATAAATGATAACACTTCTTTATTTTAATCAGAACATAAAGAAAAAAGCTAACAATGTTTATGGAAGTCAATTAAATATGTACAATGCCTCTGAGTAGCTATTCACCCTGGAGTTCAAAAGGAATTATGGAAGAAGTCTATTGAACAGAGGAAAGTTAAACTGAGCAGGGATGACAAAATAGCAAAGTCATTAATGAAGATTAAATATACCAGATAACACGAGTCATATAGTGTGAATTAAATAAGCAGCTTTATTTGTCAGGAAATTAAAATTCATGGCATCCAAACAAATGCTTTTCTCTAACATTTTTTAGCAATAAAAAGCAAGTTAACAAAAGGTTACAATTAAAATGGAAAGATTCACTAATATGACTATAAACCCATTAGTATCAATCTGGTTCCTCTAGAAACCACATCTTTCCTTTGTTTTACTGTATAAAAACAAACCTGACATTTCATCATGATTAACTTACCCGTGGGCTACTTAATACATTCCTAACTGCTGTCTTTCTACATATTAACTTGAGAAACAGCAGTTGAAATGCCCCACATTAGTATGTGAAAAAAAGACTTTCTACCTACATAAGAATGCAAATTGCTTAGCAATCGCATCCCCAAATTTAGTTCAGATTTCTTTTTAGGCAGAAGATTTATACCTACCTTAAATTGTCCATATAATGAAATCATTGAGAAGAAGAGGACAACTGCCAGAGGACCCCAAAAGTCTGGATTGTCTCTCACTACCTGCCTATTGAACCCAAGAGATGGCATAGGCATCAACACACATCGAATTTTGTAGTAAATATCCTTCAGATCAATGTCGAGTTCTTCCCTGAAATTGTAAAGCAAGAGGGCATTACTATACACCACAGGAATGAAACAGAGCTAAAAAATTAGTACAGGGGCAAACAGTAGATTTATAGAGCAAGTCTCCTCACAAGGCTTTCTGAAGCCATGACTAGCAAAGGAACAGTTTGTCCACAGTAAAGCAACATCATACCTTCATGCTGCAGTCAGTAACTGGTGGGACACAGTTAGAATTATTTAATTACTCAAAAACAGATTACATGACTGAGAACAGAAAACATATACAGCATACCCAGACAAGGCTGGGTGGGGCTCTGAGTAACTTGGACTGGTGAAAGGTGTCCTTGACCAAGACAGGGGGGTGAAACTGGATGATCTTTAAGGTTGCTTCCAACCCAAACCATTCTATGATTCTGTGACACCCTAAGAGTCTGCACTAAGATAGGAGGTCTATTTTTCGGACACACTAGGACATGTGGCACATTTGTATCATTGTAACTACAAGTCAAAGACATGCATACATAAAGAATGTCTGTGTATTCCTATGTCAAGCAGTTTGCCATGAGCACACTTACTATGAAAATATTTTATTTCATATTCTGCAAGAAAGATTACCATTACATTCGCTAATCTTAAACCATTCCAAATACATCACATAACACCAACTTTTTAAAGGAAAATTAAGTTTAGCTTCCTTCAAGAACAGTAGTTTTCAACAGACCAGTTTGTGTCTCTGTTTAATTTCTGGCTTGTTTCCACTGGGTAAAAGAAATAGAAGTCACTTGAACTAGCAGCAATATGTATCAACAGATCTCCCCCTTCTTTCATTGCCTTCCCTGCTTCCTGTTACAAACTCTCTGCAAGCAGATACAAATTGGCCAGAAGACTCTTCTGCCCAGGATTCTTAGCTGGTACATGTTGCCCGGACTGTCCTAGCCGAATGGGGAAGGAATCAGATTTCCCAAGTAATGGGCAATTTCCCTTCTTTATGTGCAGAACTTCAGTCATAACTGAGGAGCTCTGGAGAGTTGCAAGACACTTCCAGCAGATATACTGCTCTACATTTAAGAACACAGTGAAGAAAAATGTAGAAATAAATCCTTGGTCCACTTTTGAAAGTTTTGTCCAAGGCCTTGATTTTTTGGCTTTTTCTTCAAAAAAGCTGAAGTGAGAAATAAATGCAAAGACATGATTCACCAAAATTTCTTTTTTACAAAAAAAGAGAAAAAATTAAATACTGCTAATTCAGTCCCCCAAGGCAATTTTAAAATTATTATTATTAAAGCTACTTCAGAAGTGGCATTACTAACTGGTGACTAAGTAACAAAAATTGGTTTTTAACCATATCTGAATCTAAGGAATAGACTAGAAGCATCTATTTGACTTCATTTATTTAAAAAGGATGTAGCAGACCTATACTTTACTCTGAAGACTATGTAGCACAAATATTTTTGGTATGGAAATAATTCTTTCTCGTTGGCTAGGTCTTCTGACAGCTTCTCATGTGAATAAATTGTCTTTTGCATGAAGCTGACAGCTACCTCACCTGAAAGTGATGGTAGCTGTATCAGGAAGCAAGTGTCTGGAGTAAGGCTGCCCAATGAGAAAGTGAAAAAAAATAATCTCACTTTATTGAACAAAATATTTGCACAGTAGCACTGCATTAGTGAACTTCCCTTAGCAGGCTACTGTTCTTTCAATCCTTAATAGGATTCAGATTGCAAGAATTCATTATGACATGTTTCTGGGAAAAATCAAAACAACAAAATTACACAAAAGTCAGAATTCCTATGTTGTCACCTCACTACACCAGTCTGTTTCTTAATTAAAAGTTTGATGTTTAGAAAACAGACTTATTCACACAAGGAGCTACTTCTGCACACTTTAATTTAAACCACTTCCCAAGTAGCAATGTCATTATTAACCTCTCCAGACATCTGTTGTCTCCCAACACTCACATCTGAGTTCTCCAGAGTACTCTCTGTCTCACTCCAATTTTTAAAAGCATCATTATGTTTAATTCACAGGAAAACACTGAGACACTGAGAATGAATATGCTGAAGTGCGAAACAAGGACCAGGCTGCCTGACTCACAGTGTAGTAACCTTAAGATACAAACTTTCTTCAGCCAACCACCTCTCTCTGAAAAGAACAAGGGATAGGAGACTTTCAGTTTTAAGGACATTATTGTCCCTCAGCACTAGCACCCTTTTAATCTAGCTTTATAGTAAAAAGCATCATCAAAAATTATAAAGTTTTTGCTACCTTGGTTCTAACATCCCTGCTGTAATAACCATGATTCACAATGCTTTTGCTTCAGAATAACTGACAGAATTGACTGAGATTTACTTAACGGGAATCTTCCCACATGATTGTCTTAGTCTTTGATTCTTTCACAACAACAAGAAACATGAATGCAAAATATACAAAGAATTGAGTGTAATGGTTAATTGTAATGGTTTTTAAAAACCATTACAAGACCAACAGATGAAAGCAGAAAAGCCATACAAGCTTTAAATTTACCGAGATTAAAATCCATAATGATAAACAATGTTTCCATTCGTGCACCAGAAAACACTCACTAGTCAAGGAATTTGTCAAACAGAATTCTAGTCACAGCACAAGGCTGTGGGACAATCAGAGATTACAAGTTGTTTGTTTTCTCTACACAGCTAATGAAGATAAGATACTCAAAAATAATTACAACATACAGAAGTGGCTTGTTATCTTCTGGGTCATCATCTTCCACTTCCAGAAGCCAGCCATATCCTCTCTGTCTTAGGAATGTAGTCGCAGTAGATTCTTTGATGAATTCTCCTCCAAGATTTAGCTTAACATCTGGAGTTGTTATGGAACCACTAAGATCTAAAGAAAAAGGGAGAAAAATAGAGACCTTTTTATGCCTTGCCAAAAGTAATTAGATTTTAAAAGTACTGGAAGATAAACAACAAACATATGAAGCTACATGTGTTGGTCATCATCATAAAACATTCAAAGTTACAAAATAAAATTATACTTTCACAGATATATAATTAGAAAGTGTACTTGTGGTTTTATTGCAATAGTAACAATGTTGGGTTAGGTCGCAAATACCAGGTTTTAGCTTTTAGATGAGACTTTTGTTTCATGACACAGTGTTGTGGTGTAACAGAAAGGCTTCCATTTGTGCATTATCATTAAAAGTGTTTAAAGGCACAAAAGGAGGAAATAATGAGAGTCTCATCATGCTCTAAATTGTGGATTATTTATAATTTTTTTTTTCTGATCATACTCTACCTCTTTTGGAACCCATTTTTTTATAGTGGCATTGTTTTAGCCAAAACCACTCTCTGCTTTTATGTCAAATTTTTCATAAAATGAAAACATTTGAAGATGTTTTTATTTATAGCCTGCCTTCAATGCAGATGAAAATGTTAGAGAAAGAATGCTATCAGAGATCCTTAGGCTCTAGACAATAAGAAGTAATACAAGTTCTCTTTGATACACTATGATCTTTCTCTACCACAGTACTAAGCAAAATGAGAAGAGCAATTTATCCATGTTCTGGTTGGTTTTGGCAAAATCACCAATAAATATTAAATTTTTGCTCATTTTATTCAGTTATATATAGAAGGAAAAGAAAAAATAGTATAGGAAAATAAATGAAGGAACTTGAAGAAAGAAAAAGATATATAAGAAGGGAATAATTATTCCCTTACGAAATAATGGATCTTCATTATTTGCTAAAAAAGAAAAATCCAAACAGAAATGTGTAAATATTTTGTACAAGCTTACTATAAATATATTGAGAGATAAATATTTTTTTTCCTTTTCATCATTGTGTATTTTTCACACATTAAAGTTCCTCAGCACAAATCTCCCACCTAACTATAGCAAGTACTTCTGAAACATACTCACAGAGGCACGTCAGGCCATATTTGTAGATTACATTTGCAACATCCTCTTTGGAAATATTAGCGTTACAGAAACAAAATTTGTACAGTGACAGAATCTCAATGTCTTCAGCAGACATGTCGTAAGTGTTCATTGATCATTCAGTATTGCAACTAATTCAACAGAATTCTCTTTCCCAGATCAGCTTGCTAGGCCACTCAGATTCAAGTTTCTCCATAAATGCTTTCCAACTGTTTCATAATCGTGAGAGTTACTGATCCTTTGATTCTTGGAACAAAATCTGCACAGGACCCTTGTAAGGATCACTGTACCTTAAAGCAGGAATTTCTCTTTGCTCTTCCCAGTCTCAGTACGCATACACAATTTTCACCAGACTCAAGCAAAGCCTTCCTCTGTTGTTTACAGAGGGAGGAAAAAAGAAAAATCTTAATGTCTGGGCATCAAGCTGAAGCCTCAAAAATTTTCTCTTGAAAACTGTGGGACCCTTTTGTCATTAAGAAATATTTGTTTCTGCTACAACATAACACCTTTCAGCAAGGAGAGGTTCTTGCTACTCTGTGCATAAATGTCCAAAGAAGCAAACACAGCAGTCCAACCAGCCATGTATTTCTCCTTTCTCAGGGACTGCCAACAATCCATCCTGAGGCACAGGAACTTCTACACAAGTTGTATTTACCAAGACTCCTCTTAGCAGTCAATGAATATCTGCAACCACACTTTTGAATTATAAGATCTATTAACATGATCTTAGGTCTGTTTTGTAAGACAAAGCTGCAGGAAGCTAGGGGAAAAGAGATTGGTCACCTCCTCTTCTGCAGGCTGCTTTGAATGAGATTTTTAACTGCGGGGCAACTGGGCACTGGAAAATCTGCCAAGAACTGATGACACTGATGGTTCCTAGTGAAAGTCTGGGTGCCTTCACTGCTACTCTCTCAGGCTGAACACCACAGAAGCAAAACCAGGGTCTCTCAGATTTCATTTCAACACAGCATTGTAGAAAACCAGCTTTCAAAACAGTCTTGACTCTTAATTTTGAAAAAAAACAGTACAAGAGGCAAAACACCAAACAGTCTTCTCTTTCTACTGTGTCTGGTGGCCTAATTGTGAACATCTCTCCAGCTTTCTTCCATACAGCTCCTACATCCCACAGAAATAAGATGGTGAAACATAACACCTAATTTTTATTTTTTCATATGGATTAAGATTTGGTAAACATGTAAAAATGAGACTGCAATATGTAGTATTTTAATTTTAAAATATCAAGATGTTTAATTCTGCTTATGTTTTTCTTTGCTATGGTAGGTCTATCTAGCACTTTGAGGACAGGACTACACTTGAACAGTCAGGAGATCACACCTTGCTTGTGTTCATAAAAAACACAGAGCCAAGTGTGATTCAACACAACCTACCAGAAAGGTGGCTTTACTGGATTGGGGTCAGCACTGCCCAACAAATAGTTCCAGGGAAGAAGCAGAGAGCTTCTGCTCAGAAGTACATGGATCCTTTTTCAGGCCAAAGTGAAGAAGAAAACAAAACAAATGAAAACTAACCAGCAAAAAAACCTCAGCAACAAAAAAACCTCACAGTCACGACTGTTCCGTTGGCTTGTTTTTCTTTTCAGAAGGACAAGAAGTTCCCTAAAGAACAGGTATTCCATAGTCATTTCTCCACTTCAGCAATTCCTTTCCAGGGTGGGACACATGAGTAAGGATCTATACAATTCCCTAGTCACAATTATAAGAGTAACTAAATACATACATGAAAGTAGAATCCTTGTTATTTAAATGGGGAGACACCAAAAAATAATTCTCCGACAAAGTAAGCTTGCACGATGTTGACTCGTGTGTGTTCAATTTTGAAGTTTGAGGGCACATCTTCACGGCATGCTGGTACACCACTGCTATTTGTGCAGCAGTTTGACAGCAGGCCACACTTCACCCCTAAATTACATTACAGCTTGTTTTTCTCCTTCATGACTGTGCTGCAATGAGACACGGCGCAGACACTTTGGCACAACATTACAGCAAACGCGAACATACGACGCAGTCTTCGGCAAGACAACGAAGAGGGCCTCCAGCAACACGGGAGCCAGAGGAGCAGGCAGTGACAGTGGTCACGGTTGTGTCCCGTAGCTCGGCTCCGGCTTTCAGAGAAGCCGGGAAGCGGAGCCGCCGTTGCCACGCTGGTGCTGCTCCCGTGACGCGGACACGGCGGCGGGCGCACCCGCGGCAAGGCCCCAGGGCAGCGGCCACCTCGGCCACCCCGCTCCGCCCCCAGCCACGACACCAACAGCGGGGGCGGCGGCAAGGAGGGCAAAGAAGGCCCCTCCAGTCTCTGCGGCCCGGGAGCAGCCCGTTCCCCCGGGGCCTTGCCTCGGGACAGCGAGCGCGGCCCTGCCCGCGGCCCCGCGCTCACCTTCGGCGTCCGCCGAGGAGACGAAGGTGAAGTCCCCGCTGCTGGGCGCGTAGAGCGGCGGCTGCTGAGCGCCCGGGGGCTGCATCTCCCCGCCCTCCGCGGGGGCTGCGGGGCCGGCGAGAGGCGAGCGGGTGCCGGGGCCTGGGGCCTCCCGGGTCCCTCCTGCGGCGGCGGCGGCGGCACCGAGCCCAGGGCGCAGCCGCCTCACGGGGCGACAACAAGCGGCGCCGCCCCTGCCATTGGCTGCTCGCAAGGCGCGCCCGGACTGGCGCCGGTGCTGCAGCGCTGACTGGATCCCGGCGCTGTCCCGGGAGTGAGGTCACTTCCACTCGCGCCAAAGCTCCTCCTCCTGATGGGCCGAACCAACTAACTTTTCCTTCCTTCCTTCCTTCCTTCCTTCCTTCCTTCTTTTCTTCCTACCTGTCCGCACGCATATGT
>VZTT01068009.1:34380-52439 GCA_013400855.1 Buphagus erythrorhynchus
GCGCCAGAGCTCCTCCTCCTGATGGTCTCAACCAACTAACTCTTCCTTCCTTCCTTCCTTCCTTCCTTCCTTCCTTCCTTCCTTCCTTCCTTCCTGGCATGTTTTTGACTGACCTGCAGAGAGACCTATGTAGCACTAAAGAAGCTGTAAAATAATACACTTGATATGTTGTAATAAGAAGACAAACAATGGCTCTGGTTGTGGTCTGTGCTTTGAAGAATCAGAAAGTAGGATCTCACTTTTCCTATGTTCAATGACTTTACAGAAAACTCCAGATAACTCCACTTAAGCTTTGCGGTTAAATCCATCCCTTTGCTCCCTACTGAAGACCAACATTTATTCTGAGAGGACACACACATTTTTTTCCTGGCATCTCGAGGAAACAGGCTTAAATGTGGCATTCATGCTACATATATTTAATTCTATTTCATACAGAGATCTCATTAAGTGCCATGGGATATAAATAGAAATGTATTATAAACTGGAATAGTTACAGGTCCAGAAATAGCATTAGAGCAGTGGTTTGATTTGTAGAAGGAACCTTCTTTTTCATATATATCCCATTAAAGGAAATCACTGAGAGGTCCATCTCAAAAAAATTTTAACGTGTAAAAACCAATCTTTTTTTTATGGAGAGAACATGACTGGAAGTTCCTACATTGCCATATCCAAGGATCACTCAATATTGCATGTATATCAAATATGATTTGGGTTCAGGTTCTCCGTGGACATTTTGCAACAATTATCAGTTTCCTTGCAGCAGCAGGAAAAAAAATCATGTATAATTGCACATAACCTATTTTTAAATCAAAAATTGTCTTGATAGTACAAAATGCCCCTACAGATACTTGTATAGTCAGATTTTCCCTTTTAAAAGGTGAGCAGTCAGAACATCTGTTAAGAGCACCTCATTTTCTTAGCTGTTATGGGGAACTTCTTTGTTACAAGACCTTCGCAATAGGCTTCTTTCAGTTTCTGATGTCTCTCTCTTTACTCAGCCAGGCTGTCAGAATTCAAGGAGCTTTTGGATGATTCTTTTAGTTATATGGTTTACTTCTAGGTAATCCTGCAAGGAGGTGGGAGAGGGATCTGTTCATCCTTATGGATCCTTTCCAATTTCAGACATTCCATGATTCTATTATTATATTTAATTACACTGCTATGAGTGTGCTGTTCCCTGTTGTTGTTTGGATGTTTTGGATGCTTCTGGAAACTGCCCTCCAGAGGATGCCAGACAGGTCAGCTATTGGACAAATTTCAAATAATGAAATAATAGAATTATGGAACCATTTAAGCTGGAAAAGACACTTCAGATCAAATCTAACTGTGACCTTGACACTACTAAGTCCACCACTAAACCATGTCCCCATGTGCCACAACTACACTTTTTTGAATGCTTCCAGGTATGGTGACTCCACTGCATCCCTGAACAGCCTGTTCCAATGTCTGACCATTCTTTCAGTGAGGAAATTCTTCCTTTAGCCAATCTAAACCTCCTCTGGTGCTTGAGGACATTTCCTCTCATCCTGGCACTTGTTATCTGGGAGAAGAGGCAGAACCCTGCCTTGCTACACATCCTCTTTTCATGCAGTTGTAGAGACCAACAAAGTCACCCCTGAGCCTCCTCTTATCCAGGCTAAACACCCCCAGCTCCTCAGCCACTCCTTACAGGACTTATGCTCCAGACCCTTCACCAGCTCTGTTGCCCTTCTCTGGACTTGCTCCAGCACCTCAATGTCCTTCTTGTAGTGAGAGGCCCAGAACTGGACACAGCACTCAAGGTAGGTCCTCACCAGTGCTGAGTACAAGGGGACAATCCCTGCCCCAGTTCTACTGGCCACACTATTGCTGATACAGGCCAGGATGCCATTGGCCTTCTTGCCCCTCTGGGCACACACTGGATCATGTTTAGCCACTGTCAACCAGCACCCCCAGGTCCTTTTCCCTCCAGGCATCTTTCCGACCACTCTTCCCCAAGCATGTAATTCTGCAAGGAGTTGTTGGGACCAAAGTGCAGAACCCAGCACTTGGCCTTGTTGAACTGCATACCACTGGCCTTGGCCCACTGATCCAGCCTGTCCAGATCCCTCTCTGGAGCCTAGACTCCTTTCTTAGTTTTTGGTTTTTATTTATTTGTTGGCTTGGTTTTATTTTTTCTTTTTATTTAACTACATATAGGGATGGCAATAAAGAATGCCATGTCAAGGAATTGCTTACACTTAAGGCAAACCTTTCTCTTGCCTCATTGCAATTCTTACTTACTGAAGTTGGATTTTAAGCTGTTTAGTACTTGTGTCCTAACAAGACCAACAGCATACACTGCTAGAACAAAACTTGATGATTTGGGGCACAAAAGTAGTGTACCTCTTGATAAACACAAGAAGTAGTCCTCAGGGCACTGTAAAGGAGGAGACAAAAGAGAAAGAGATGAAATACCATACTGGATCAGCTTTGAGGAGGAAGCTTGGGACAATGATAGTTAATGACAGAATATTATGCAATAAGATGAGTCACAAATGCACATTTTATTAGTGTGCCAAAAAGGAGCAGTGACAAGTGAGGCTGCATGACAAACTGGGTGACTAGTTCTGTCTTTCCTTGTTTCATGGTTTCATGCACTGGACCCTGTGCTATGCATGTGCTGTATCATTTTCTAAGTGAAATACATGTAGGTCGATGTGAAGCAGAAGACAATTTCATGACACAGCTGGTACCTAGGAAAGATGAGATATCGTTCACTATTTGGAAATATTTTCTGTATTTTCTCATTGATTCTGGCTGTGATCTCTGAACACAAGCAGTTAAGTAATTTGATTTCTCTGCTTTCAGTAGACTATTTATAAAGACATTAATTATTATTCATTATCTACTTTTAAACATAATTTTGATAATACAAGAAAACTTGTTTTAATTATTTCCATCTCTAGGGATTTTCTGGCCAGCTGAAATCCAAATCACATCAAAGAGACACTGAAGGAGACAAAGGATAGATGTTCTGCCCGTGCCTATGTAAAATAACAGTGAGTAGGTTTTTAAGAGTTGCTCTGTCATACATGAGTAGTGAAGGATCAAGAAATCCACCTGATCTAAACACTCGGGATTTTTCTTGGCGTTTGCTCAAATATTAAGATTTTGGTCTCCTTCTTTCAGCCTCCTTCCCTCTAGACTATAGAGGAGCAACCCTCTGTCCCCTGCCAGAGCCGTGCCAGCGGAGGGCACTCTAGCACTGCTTTTGCCAGATCAGACCTTGTGCGGAGTTCCAGTTCAGGGTTTTTTCCTGAGGCGGGGGGGGAGTGCTTGAAGCCAGCTGAGTAACGCTGTTTCGCCCAGACGCTGCTGTAGATTTCTCAGCAATTTCTGCATTTTGTCGTTCTGCACACTTCAGAAATTGCCTTTAGTTATTAAGGCCCACACCACATGTAAATATGTGAGCAATCTTACAGTGTTCTGTTTGGTCTGTTGAAGTTTAGGGTGTCTTATAGCTCTCTGCACATAGCCACCCTTTCATGTATTTTAACTGTTGACAAAGGCTCGCTTCATTCCCACCACCAGTGGGATTTTGCTTTCCCTCTGTCTTACTGTAGGGTAGAAAGGGAAAGGGAAAAGGGAAAGGAAGCATTTCAACAGGCTGTAATAAGCTGTGCTGCATAAAAATGCCTTTTTGGAGCAATACAAATACAACCTGTCTGCCATTAGGAAAGGCTCCTCTTTAATATTAATTTTAGACATTCAAGAATCATGCATGATGTGAATTTACCAAAACATTTTATAATAATTATTGTGTGAAAAAGAAGTCAGAACCACTGATGTTAAGAGTCATCTTCTGATTTCCTTGGGAAGTTTGCAGCCAACTGCCATGACGAGGCAAGCAGGCAGACTGCTGTGGAGTTTTATTCCTAATGACTCAGAGTAATATCAGATTAGGTTAATTGTTATAATATACATCATCCACTTTGGAATGGCTTTTGCATTTGCATCTAGGGCTGTTAGAGCTTCTCTTTGGGCTTGCCTCACTATATCTAGTTGCTTGAGTCAGTGCTGTTCAAATTAGTGAGGCCTGGCTTCTTGGAACAGTATGACTGGTTTAGTCTAGATATCAAAGTCCCACAATAAACATCTCGTTCATGAATTAAAGTTACCATCTTTTAATGAAACCATTAAAGAATGAATGAACGAAATGCATTGTAGATATACTCATTTCTACTGGTAGCAGAAATATTTACTAACTGGACCATTAATTCTGGATAGAAAAAAAGTTTTTCATAGCTGTATAATAAATTTCAAATACTTATGAACAGTGATTTGCTTTACGTCAAGAAACCATTCTCTGTTTTTCTGGCAACAGAAGGGCATTGCACAATTTACTCTGTAAGCAAACAAGATATTAAGCAATTGTACAAGGAGGAAATTTGCAGAGAAAGTACCCTCAGATAATATGGAGACAGTTTTTACAAGCACTACAACACTTCGCTGTTTTCTCCTTTTTTACGCCATAATAAAGTATATTGTGCTGAGAATGTGAATAATAACCTCTGAAATTTGTATGCTACTACAACTTGAAAAGCCTACAACTTACTTAGAAAAGTAATTTCTTATACATTTGCAATGAAGCAGTGATATGTTCTGTATCCTAAATGTCACAAAGAATCAGAGTGCTCCTTTGAAGTTAGTAATGCATACCATGGTCAAACTGATCCGACAGACTGACCCCAGAACTGACTAATCTGCATGAACTGCCATTCAGATTGCAAAGGTGACACAGTTCCCCTCTCTGAATTACTGCTGGCCTTCTGTGAGGTCAGTCACTGGATATCAAGGTTGAAAAGTTTGAGTGTTTGCATGGGCCACACAATCCAGTAACTGAAATGGATATGGCAATTCAAATGTCTGCCTTTGGTGACTTGGTAGAAAAACACTTCTCCTGGATTTGTTCCACAGGAAGATCCCATTTGATCTTCTATGAGTTACTTTCTCTGGGCTGAGGGGTAGTTCATATTGATTACATGATACAGTACCTGATCAGTAGGCTGTGTTTATCTTTTTATGCAAACAAAACTTGCCATATAATTGATGGCATCAAAATACAGATAGTTGTAGTGTGTGAGACAGTATTTCTGTCAAGCAGTTACTGTGACCAAGGCACTAGAAACATACCAAAACAGCTCACTTAACAATATGACCCGTTATTTTTTTTCCCCATCCCATTCATGGTTGAAGGTATCAGAAATATTAGAATGCTATGCTTATTACACATGAACCATTTGACAGCTACTGAGGATGCCATAGCCTACATTGTGAGATAAATCCCTGATGAACTAAGCGACCTTGAAAAAACCCCCCAAGGCAACTGCTGTATCTCCAGAGATGCTGTGGAATTTCTAGGTAAAAATAATAACAGTAAGTTTACAAATGGAATATGTATGTTTTGAAAATCAACACATAATTTCATAACAGAAGGAAAAAACATGTAATTCTAGGGTTTTAAGTCTTTTGTTGTTCTAACCAATATGTTAACAGATGGCTTAAATGACAGAATGGAGGATACTCTTATACAATTTCTGATGATACGGAATTTCAAAGGCTTACAAGCCCTGTTGGAATACAAAACCACAAATAAAGTTGGATGTACTTAAGTGATTCAAGAACAACAATAGGGAATTCATTATAGACAGATGTAAAGAGCTGTAGCTGGGAATGAGCCATCATTTTCATTAATATAAATGGAGGTTTACCTGTGTAACAGATAAAAATTGAGGCTCTTTTGTGAAAGACTGGAAAAACTGTGCTATTGCAAAAAACATGTGCTGGTGAGTCCTGAAAAACAAGTCTGTGTTCATCCTCAGTAGGATTATTAAGACAGGTACAGAGAAGTCAAGAGAGAGCACCAAGAACAGCTAAAGGTTAATAAAATGTGACTTATGAGAAATAGTTTAGTTTTGTTTTGCTTGAGAGAGAAGTGTGAAAAAGAGCTTTCCCAGTGGACATACAATCTCTCATATTTGAAAAATGCTTCTCTCTATAATCACATATTGACTCAGCAGCCTGAGGATTATCTGGATCTCCTTGTTGGCAAGTGAGACTGGAGTGAGAATAGTATCATATCCTCTTCTGGAAGAAACCAGTCAAAAGAAATTAAGGGAGAGCTGACCTTGCACTACCCTCAGATCCAGCAACCTGTAACACTCCTCAGTCTTGAAATGATTTCAAAGAGTGTTCTCTTTATCTGTGCATTTTTTATGAGCTCATTTTTATTAGCTCTGACATTAACTATCTAGATTAGGGAAAGCTCTTAAGAAAAAGGTAACAAAATTTGCAACCTGATGTATAATAGGTAGGTGTTTTACCGATGGGTTTTTTTCCATTGGGATAGTATAGTTTTCGGACATAGCAAAAGGAAACTTTTCCTACCAGCAGGACAATTCTAGTATAGTTACATCTCTATAATTCACTACTTGAAAATTTATTGCCAAGACAGAATATGCCAAGTAAAACTTAGATCTCAAAAATAACAATGGAGTGATTAGAGCATATTAGTTCTAAAAAAGAGGGCATGGGTAGATGTAAACAAGAGCTATTCTGTAGTTATTTGCCACAAATTAATTCTTACTCTACAGCAAAACAGCAGCTAGCTTATTTCAAGTGACTTTACCATCTTTAACGTACCATCACTTTGGTTTGCAAAAAAGAAGTCACCATTTATTGCTTTCTTTCACAGTAAGCCATCTCACCTTTAACATGTGGTAAGAATTGATATCTGGATATTGTAACAAAGATGTAGGTGTGCTCTCAACTTCATGTTCTGCCTTCACTTTACAGGAAGACTGAAATCTTTTTAGGTCCTGGTGTAGGCAAGTCAGAATGCAGTCTCCAGGTCTCCAGAGTCCACAAATGTCCCAGGAGAGCACCATGCACACAAGGCAGCTCCAAACACAGAGGAAGAAAACAGAGGAGTCACCTCGCCTCCTCTGTAAAAAGTGGTGGCCAACCAAAGACAGCACTCTTTGCTCTTTGCTTCCAGTCTGCCACTGGAATGAAGGGCCAGGAGCATCTGTTAGAAATGCAGTTTCACTTCTCTAGGCATTGTTAAACCACGGTGCTCGTACATCATGAACCCATTAACTCTCTGTTATCTCCTTATATGCACTTGTGCTCCTGAGTTCTGTGTTGTGCTGGGCAGTGCTTCAGAGCTGTATCATTCAGCTACTTTTGCCCTGCCAATAAAAAGAAATACAACAATTTTCCTGTAGTTTGATTCCTTCAAGGGCGTAATTCCAATTCAGCAAAGAGCTGAATTCAGTGAAAATGTGTAAGTTATCTGTATTGACAAAATCTGACATAATTTTTTTCTCCAAGCAGAAAAATCCTATATCAGATCTATGAACCCAAAACTGAATAAAGCTGAATAAAATAGAAAATTTGATTTAAAATTGCTAGGGTACATCTGTGAAAATGGACACATTGACTTTTGTAGTAAATACTTATTTTTAATTTTGACATAGAACAGAGATCTCAACATAATATAGTAAAGAAGATAGTCTCATCAACATTTAAGAATTACAATCTTTTCAGTTTCTTAGTTGCTTAGCAGAGTAACCAAGCTCTTGGTAATCCTTTAATCTCTCTTCTCACAGCTGAATTTGGTTTCTTTCCCTCCTACTTCCTCAGAACACTGTACTTCTCACCAAAGGCTGTAGTTAATGTTGTTTACAGCAGAAACAATGAAAAGTTAGAAAGACTATTTTTGTTATGTGTATTCTTTTGTTTACTCTTTATCACTGCCACCTGATCCTGCAGATTGAGGCAAATCCCTTGTGCTCCACAGCTTTATTCTGTAAGAAAATACAAGTAGAAAAGCATACATTCTATTTTCTGGTGTATATTGAGTTGCAGCATACTGAGTGTTTTTTTCTTGAGATGTATAAAGCCACTCTGACAGTTAAGACAAATGATACAAAACCAAAAAGCTCTATTAGGCCTCATAATTAATGTACAAGGATGTGGACAGATGTTTGAAACAATCAAATGAAAGGACTTCATCTTCCATCTAAAGGCAGTTGCAAAAACTCATATCTAGAAAGCTGTTGACAGAATATCATTAATAGCTGTTGGTGAACCAGAAGAAGAAAGTGTGCGCAATCCAGGCAGGGAGCCTTGTAAGAGCAAAATCCTGGACAGATGGTAAAAATTCAGTCCTGGAGCTTGAAGGGAGATGGATTTTTGTTGTTGTTGTTGTTTGTTTTGTTTTGTTTGTTTTTGGGGTTTTTTTTTGAAACCCTAGGGAGAAACTTAGGGAGCAAACCAGGAGCTCCGACATGATGCTGAGAAATTAGAATTAATAAGAAATATTTATTTTTTGCTCCAGGTGCCTGTGTTTTTTGTTGCCAGTTGGCATTTCAGACATAATAGGACCAAGCTGGAAATGTGAGCTATAGAACAGTCAAATTTTGGTGAGGCTGAGAAAGGAAATAAGAGCCAGATGAGGGCTTATGTGTCACACTATGCCAAAAGCGAAAGGACTGTGTGAGCCCTGAGGCAATCTACCTCCTAGAGCTAAAAATGAGTATGTAAAGTTTTTTGGTAGAGAAAAGGAAAGAAGATAACTGAAAAACATGCCCATGAAGTTGCAAAAATGAGCAAACAGTGCTGTTCAGATAGCTAGGGACAAATCTATACAGTTTTGGTTTGACAGTGTTATCAAATAGAACTGCTGGCTTCGCTTGTTTTTGTCCCAGTCTGAAGATGTTCTGTGTTCTATGGAAAAACTGACAAAACCACACATGACTTAACGATTGTTATTAAAGGACTATTCTCTTCTTCCTAACACTATGTTGTCTTTATCCCAGAGTGTAATTTTTCCAGAGGGAGCACATTGCAATGGCAGCCTTTTGCTCTCCCTTTGTGCTGATGCATGTAAATACTATAGTGCATAGCAGTAGAATATCAGGCACTGGAAATGTGGAATATTGTGCCACATAGAGAACTGGAGTATGTTCCTTGTCTTTTGAGGTCAGAAACAAGTGCCATTAACTCTAGTCCTTGAAGGAATCCATTGCTTACAGTAAGTGGTGGGAAAGTCTTTCTTAGGACTGTTGAGAGGGGGAGGCAAAAGCAAGCAGCTGAAGCACAGTGTTTCAAACACTTTCTAAAATTGGTAAGTGAGCCTTTGAAAGACAGTTCTGAAGAGTACTCAATCATAGCCTGTGGATAGTCTCAATCCTATCAGAAGAAAGGCATAATAAGACCAGATCCCAGTTTTTTTCATGGTGGAATCAGTGAATAAGCTTACATTATATAAACCAGCACATTTCAGTACTTCCCTAAAGTATTTTGAAGTGCAAAATTAACCATGAGTATCCTCTCCTCCATCCTATAAAGCAAAGGAGCCGGAGACACATACAGCTGATTTTTCAGATTTTCTCTGTTGCTTTCCCCAGTTTTCTCCCACAGTATATTGGAACCACATTCTTTTCTCTTTTGTATAGGCCTGTAGCGAGCACAGTAGTGCTGCCTGCAAACACAAACAATTTTAGGTTTGTTTTTACAGTCTATCCCCTTCCTTCCTAAAGATCTGATGATTAACAAACTGAATTATAACATATTCACAACTTAAGGATAAAAAGATGTTGATGAGATACTTAAAATATCAAAACACAGACATATAGAAAGCAGGAAACTGCGCCCTACAGAAGAACATTGTTGCTACAATGCGGTGTAGCGTGATAGAATACATTATGCTTTCAATGATTTATGAACGATCATTTAACCTGCCTTCTCAGCCCTCTGGACCTGAATTAGCCTCTTGATAGCTCTGATTAACTTGGCCCCCTTCAATCATATAATGCTGGTTTTGCTTGTAGATAAGCAGCTTTTGGTTCGTTGTATTTGGACTGTTTCCCACAAGTGGTATAAATGTGTCCTTAATACTTCTTACAGGTTCATTAATAAGATTAGAAGGATGACTGTAATATTTGTTGATTACTATCCAGTACACTGCTAATCTATTAGTGGCGAGGAAAGGGAAGTGCACAGCATGGATTTGAACATAAATCTCAAACAGTAGCACTTGTTAACTTTCAGCAGCTTATGTATTTTATTGTGCTCATTGCTAATTAAAATTCTTACATGGAAAGCTTACTTCACCCTAGGCTTGACCTGCCTCATATGATGCACTGAGGTGGCAGGTTCCTTGAATTAGGGTAGTTTGGGCATGTGACAAGTATTGTCTGATCACCTTCCTTGTTGTGAGGCTCTAATAACCAGCTAGCACGCAAGAAGTGTATTAGCATCCTTACTGTGTTAGTTCTCCTGTGTGAAAATGTATTGGCATTCAATAGGAGGGAAATAAGGTTGGGACTATTTCTAACCTTCACATCTGGCATTTAAATTTATTCCTCTGTACTTGTTTTGCTTTTCTTCTTTAACTCTACTCTTTCTCCTCCCTCTCCTTTTTTCCTGTGAATCTTCCCTGACATCCTTCTTTTTAAAACAAAGAGATTTTTAACAAAATGTATTTAAGTAGATTTTAATGGGGCTATTGGAATGGTCAGATTACTTTTGTGGGAGCTGCAACAGCTCAAATTCTTTCAAGACTGGGACCTCAAAATTCAACTTGAGATCTGGATCAACTGCCACAATGCAAAAACATAACCTATTACTTAAGTAATAGGTTTGTTAGTATTAAAACTCAATTTTTTTTCTTTAAATTATAAGAATATAATAGGAAAAACAGCAAAGTGTTGCTCTTCTTCAAGCCTGTGAATATCCCAGTATCAAGAGAGAAATTGCAATGATCTGGAGACACTCACAGAAACTTAGCTACATAGCTACTCCTGTCCTTCAAGGCATACAGAGGTCTCAGAAGCTTTACTCACATTCCCTTAGGTTCTCTAGTCAAATTCACCCCAGATCACTTCCAACTGATGGTTTGAAGGTAGGAATCTGGAGCACACCTGGATCCCTGCAGCCAGTAGCAAAAGTGCCTTACTGGGAAATTCTAAAAGCTCATGCACTGAAGGTGAGAGGGTATGTCAGCTCACACATAACCCTAAAAAAGGCCTAAACAACCCCTATTCTGAGCTATATATTAGAAGACGAGAGTGAGACTGTGTGCCTGGTGGAAGTGAACCTTTTCCAGATGACATGAAAAGGAGTAAGAGTAGCTAGGAGATTTCCTCAGGCTGTAGGACAAAACCAGTATTTCATGAAAGCCACAGCCTGGAAGATGGGTGAGTATACCAAGATCCCTCAGCAGTCAGGGTGGCAATAGCCAATTCACAAGAATGTGTCTGGCCCAAACCTGAGGCAGATTGTCAACAGCAGGAATCACCTGGCCCAGCACTCATGGCCAGTTACACACAGTTCTGCTCTGCTGATGTCAGTGGGAGTTTCTCTGGGATCTTCAGTGGAGCTTGGGCTTTGCTGCTCCTTTTTCTCCCCTGACTCTCAAACATGCACAACCTCATCTTTTGCATGCTCATCTGTGCCTGGCACAGAACCACCCTTACTTAAACTGTAATACTCCTTCTGCTGACCACAAGAATATAAAAATAACCTCTGTGAATCTTCAGCAAAGATTAAAAAAAAATTTCAGAGTGAAGGGAATTGAATTACTGAGCATCTGCTCTACATAATGTGAAAAATAAATGGCTATTGCTAGATTAGAAATCAGCAATCACTCCTCACTATTAGCTTAATTTCAAGCAGGAAACTTCTTATTTATGTCAGGTTGATGCAAGAGCAATTTGTTTTTTCATTAAACCTTGCACTGAGTTTCCATTGTTTAGTCACATTTGGCTCCTGAAAAAAAAAATAAAGAAAATAACAATAAAATTCCAATCTACACTTTGGACACAGAGGAAAACCAAATTTTTTCTTTAAAATATGAAGTGGTCTTCACACACCGTCCACTGTAGGAGCAGGTTTGCTACCGAAAACACTACAATAGAGATGGAAAGATAAATTGAATGTAAACCATTCTATCTTCTGCCTTAAAGACAATACTGAATATTTCCTATACAGACTTGATTAGCAAAAGTTTTGTGGCAGCTGAAAACAGCTAATTCTTTGAACTGTGCTTGAGCCAACACAATTTTATTTAACAAAGACTATAAGAAAACACTACTTGTATGATTAGCTTTGTATATTTCTGTTTTATTTTACTTTGGAGATTCAATATAATATACCTAACAAAAACAGGTAATGAATCACAGTTTTTTCAGTTAACAGCATACACTGGAACTTTTAATATGAGCTTGTTTAGATAATGCTCAGGTCCAGTGCCCCAAATAAATTATGAGTCAGTCCATTATATTTTTTAGAACCACTGGGTGTCACTGTGTCTCTAAAAATACAGCTAAAACGGGCTTGATATTATATTAAGAAAATAAATCAGTTGCATATAATGCCTACCATTATTGTGGCTTTTTCTGGAACTGACAGGTTGCTTGTTCTCCTGTGTATATGAAACTCTTAACCCCAGAGTAATGAACAGGTAATGATAAGAAAACTAGCAGTCAACTAGGAAATTACGATAGGAAAAAGATACTCTCTCTGCTCTTTTTACAATCTGCAGCTATGACTGCTGGCATCAGCATGGGCAGAGTTCATTTTATAATTCTTTCTCTGCAACACAGTGGCTAAGAAAACCTACCTTACATTTTGCCCAAACTCTGCAACTATTGTGTTATTAAAACCTCATACCTTACTGCATTTAGAAGCTGTTCTCCTTTAAAAGATTCATAGTGGCTATAAATATTAACCTCAGCATGGAATTCATCCTGTAAACAACTTGTTCTCCAGAAGGAAGTTCTTTCTTCAGCGAATATTTTTTAAAAAGATTGATTATGGCACACAACAGCTCAAAACTCTGGTTTTCCAACCTTCTATTTCACCAACAGCTTTCAGTTTGACAGAGAAAGCAAAGCTCAGGATGAATTCCAGGCTTTGGATAGGCCATTGTACACATTACTCCTCCTGAATACTTCTCCAGCTATTTAAGTTTCACAAGACAGAGTGTCATTGTCAGTGAAGGTTACCATGTGCTGCTTGCAGGAACAGCAAAGAAAACCTCACCAGCAGCAGCATCCCAGCCTGGAGCTGAGCTGTGCTGAGCTTCTGCCAGCAAGACCTGCATTGAGGGACTGACAGTGGGAAGAGCAGAGGCAGAAAGTGGTGCTGCTGTCAAAGGAAGGAACCTGGATCCAACTCATCAGGATCCTTTAAAGCCCTCACTTTCAAGTCCAAGCATATAAGTGGCCACTCAGAGTCTTTTTCCATAAGATTCTGCCATGAGTAATGGTCATGACTGGCACATATGCAAAGCTCAGAAGAAATATGTGGTGATACTCTCTTGGCATCTCTGGACTGAACACCAGCATAAATAGAAAGTATTGAGACTGGCAGATAACTGCATCTAAAATCCAACATTTCTTTGGTCTTGCTGCTATGGTTATCACAGAGCAAGGACAAAAAATGCTGGTGAAGTGCTTTTTTTTCCTTAGGGTCAAATTAATGTGATAGATATTTAGCTATCTGAAGTATTCATGGAAGTGACAGTCAGCTGTAGGTATCGATAACACTATTCTGATTGATCAATCTCAGCAAGGGAGGCAGAAAGGTCAGTGTCCTGATGAAAATAGGAGATAGAAGTAATAACTTAGTGTGAGTCATACATGTTTTATCTTCTAAATTCTGAATATGCATTAGAAACATTCTCTGGTGAAGAGCTGAAGCAACTATGCAGTTAGCTCTTCCTCTGTGAGTCTGCTGATGTCTAAGCAGTTGCAACCTTGTGGTTGCAACTAGAATTGCCTAAAACTTAGGCTTTTGTACTCCTAAACATGGACTATTTCCCCTCCAATCTGAAATCTGGAAACTACAGGCACTGTCGCTCCCTCTCCAGATTTCTCCTGTCTTCTTGTTTTGCTTTTGTTTTTATATTTTGCTTTCAAAAAGCAACAAAGCAGACTTATCTCCTGGGGACTCACCAGCAGGTTTGCTGCTGCTGCCCTGCAGCCTGGGACAGCGCTCTACTCTGTGGCAGAGCGCCCAGGACACTCAAACCCCCCCTGCATCCTGGCTTCCCAGCTCCCACATCCAGCTCAGGGAGCCAAAAAACTCCAGTGGCTACGTGTGGCACGCAGTCCTCTGCTGAGGAGAGGGGAGGTCTTGAGGTCCCAGTGGGAGTTGAGGCTCCCAGAGTTCCTGGGCTCTCTGTTATGGCCTGGGAGGTCAGCAAGAAGGGAATCTTCCAGCTGTACAGGCAGGAGACTTGAAATTTGGGGACCTCTAACCATCAGCTAGCCTGGAGAGCAGACACACCTCTGCCCTGCATGTTCTATAAGCACAGAGTAAATCTATATGGGGGCCACAACCAGTCTGAGATTAGCCCAACTGCTGTCAAAAACTTAATTTGATGTCTCAAATCCCAAATCAGGTCTGTAACTGTGGAAGCAAGATTTATGAGGAGCTGCTCTCTGAGGCAGTCCCTCTCAAGTTTGTCATGGCAATGACATCCTCTTTCCCGACACCAGGCAGAGCCAGGTGCTGTTTGGTCCTTCCCTTTTCCCATACAGGTTTTGCAGAGATGGAAATGATAGGACCAGTCTTTTTGCTACCAGGATGGAGCCTGTGATACTGGATCATTTCTGCCTGGTCTTCTTCTTTCAGGGGGGCTGAGCAGTGACCTTGCTCTCTGCAGAAGCTGTCATCAGCTGCTGTAACCCAGATGCAGGGCTGTGAAGACAGTAAGCAATTAGAGGGGTTTCTTCAGAATACTGTAAACTGCTCTCTTCTGCAAACCACCTTTCTGTTCACAAACTGTAAACTTTGTGTCTTCAACTCCTTCCAACTCAACTCATTTTAAGCTTTGCCAGAGCTGGCGAGAATTCTAGACCTTTGAAACACAAACTCCTGAACTGCCCTCTCTACATGAATTTTCAGAAAAGTAGGCAAGTTTTGAAAGGAAATACAACAGTGATTTGGAAGAAGTGTTGAAACCAAACTATTTCCAAGGAATATGTTGGTTTTGACAGGTCAGGATTTTCCAGTGTCATTACATTTTGTTCTCAAATTCCTGAACAGCTCCAATCAGGTCTTTGTTCTGGTTCAGTGACAGCAGTGAGATCATCATCCAGTCATGCTGGACAGCAAACCTAGTTTTGTTGAAGTTCCTTTCTCCAGATGTGAGTTTCTGCTTTGTGAAGGGTCTCACCACTACGTTAAAGTGCATTTTAAAGTTTGCATTTCAAATTTCCTTTTCTTGAAGGGAGAATCACAGGAGGCTGAGAAAGAGGAACACCAAAGGCATATGTTTGTAATGAGATCATCCATTCAAATGCAAACAACTGCAAGTGTTGACATTTTTGGAAAGGATGGTTAAAGTGACTAAGCCAAACGACAAGAAATCAGGGTGTTTATGTACTGCCTTCCTCCATTCTGCAAATATAGAAGCAAATTCTGTGGATGTATATCACTTGGTTGAAGGCAAATAGGGGCTGGAAGGTCTTCTATTATCACAGACCTAATAGGAATTTGCTGACATTTAACTCACATGCTGTGATTAACCTGACATATGCTCAAATACCCCGTAGTTAGAGACACTTGCAACAGAACTAACAGGGATCTTCACCAGAAGCATCTCTCTTCAGATATTTAGAATTCCATTGTGCAGGTTTACCTCGGAGGTCTTACTTGGTTTGTCACCTTACAGAGGCTTTTATCAGCTGTGTTTCTTTTCTATCTCACCACTGCAACTCTTAACGATGTGACACAGACTATATGCATTGATTTACCCCTAGATCCTTTATTTCATAAACTAATGCTAGAGTGTTCTCTCATTTTAGTTTTTTAATGTAACCATTTTGAATTGTGGCACCAGACAGATATTATGATTTTAACGCTGCAGTCCTTAGTGCTAAGATCACCACCAAGAGCATGCATGCGGAGGTTCTCAGATTATGTTGGTTTGCACCAAGCTGTGTCAGATTTATATTGAAGTGCTCCCAGTTTTGAAAAGGTACGTGGGTAATATTGTCGAATCAGAAAGCTTCATCTATAATATTTTAATCCTTTACATTTCAAGTGACTGATAAAATTGGATTCAAAGATCATGATCTAAATTGGCCTCAGAAGTGCTTAGTTCAAGACAAAGCAAAATGTTATGGGATTTCCTTCTCAAGGCTATTTCTGATTTACCTCCTTGCTAAGGAAATAAGAAGCTGACTGAGGGGGAGAGACAAAGCATTCTGAAAGTATTAAACAGGAATTTGGTACCATTAAACTTCACCCAGTTATTGCTTAGATTTGTCTTCACAGTGAGACCCAGTACAAAGTACATTGCATTACTACTACTACTAATGCAGATGCAGTTCCAAAATTTTCAACTTTTAAGCAACATTAAACAGAGTGACAGCTGTAGAAGTCTACTATGTGCTAAGGAAACTTGCTCAAACATGCATAGTTTTCATCACTTGAGACAAAAAATAAACAAGAAGCGAGCACCTAGACTTGGGACTTTGGTGGGTGAATTTGAACACCCTTATATTTACTGACTTTATAGTGAACTTCACTGAAAAGTGGGCAGACAAGGTTACCTTACATCATTTGTAAGGTACAGTAATGAAGCGGCTGCTGGTGGATCAGGCACTTCCTGGCCCACTCGTCAATCACACTGAAGAAAGCAGCTAAGAATGAGATTTCTCTTTTTCCGGTCTTTTGTACACAAACACAAAATTTTTTTCTGAGCTTCATGGTTACACTTGGTTCTGTCTGCAAAGCTCTGTGATAGAAGGATTTACCACAAACTTCTTTCCAGGTCACTTTGGACCCTCTAAAGTACATAGCATGTAGGGAGCTTATTGCTTAAGTTTCATGTGACTCATGCAAATAAAACTGAATAATAACAATATCTCTTGAACTCAATAAACCTGGAGGACTTTTAGATACAGTTAAAATGGCACACAGGCCAGAAGTATTATTAAAACTGATTCACCTCAGGACTATTTTAGCCTGAGAAGCTTGCAGCTGGTTTATGTCAAGGTTGCTGTGGCTGCCACATCCTGATGAAACCAATTTAAGCCTCCCTTATTCATTTTTCTACTGTGTTATAGCTGTCATCAGTGTATAGACCCAGAGCTAACCTCAAGGATATCTTTTAAAAATAAAGGTAAACTTGAGTTTATAGGTTTTGGTTAAAGAGATAAAAACCCCTGTAAAATATCAGGGGCTATCTAGATCTTCAGCTCAGTGTAAATTCAGAGGATTGCCATAGAAACAAGTATCAATTTTTCATTTTGGAAGAAACTAGCGAATTAAAGCAGTGAGGTAAATAATTTAGAAGATGAGTATGATTGGCTGCTTAACTCCCAAGCAACAAGTTTGCTCTATTTATAGCATAGGTTCCATTTTTTCTCCTTCTAGCTGTATGCATTTGAATAATTCACTTCTTCACTAATAAAGCATTCAGTGAGGTCAGTATGCCCTGCTCTGTACCAACCCATCAAAAATGTGAGTTTGAGAGACTTGCTTCTGAGGTCAAATGAAGAGGGTGCATGAAGAAGATGATCAGTCTGAGGACAGAGGCAGCGATGCTGACATGACAGCACATATGAACAATTCTGGGACAAATTAGGCAAATGTAGTGTGGTGGCACCACTGCACCAATGACAGTTTCATTCCAGAGTCTGAGACGACACCACGTGATTATCCTTCTGCCTAGAAATAAAAGAGCAAGTGGAAGGTTGATCCAGTTAAATGGTTCCAGGAAGGGAATATCTCACTGGAAGAAAGGGAAGTTGCAATGCAGAGGATGGATCCCATTTGAACGAGGCAATGCATTACAGGGTGAATGACCTCCTAGTTGAAAATAGGACATGGGCAAAATCTCTCATCAACTTTGAGAGGGGCACATAAAGACAATCTGTTACAGCCAGGTAATAGACAAGTGAGAAGGCAGAAGCAAGGTCACGAAGGTAATAATAGTTCTGGGGAACAGCAAGTCTCCAAAATCTATTTATTTCAGTAGTAACTGATTCTAAAAAAAAAAAAAAAAAAAAAAGAAA
>VZTT01068012.1:0-36855 GCA_013400855.1 Buphagus erythrorhynchus
GAGGGAGAGCAGAGCTGCAGCAGGACCACGGTTCTGCTCCGAACGAAACGCAGCCGCCAAAGCTGGAGGATGTGGTGGGTGCTTTTGTATTTTTGATGAAAAAAAAAAAAAAGAGACAATGACCATTTGCATGCCTTTGGGAATGTTCTCCATGTCTGTTCCTACGAGCTCTTTTATCACTTAGGGCAGATCTCAGAGCTGGCAGAGCAGGATGTTGCTGCATGAGAACCCCAGGCTCCTCCTCACCCCCAACCCACGGTGGGGTTTTAATGGAAGGCGAAATCAGGTGAACCCACACATTTCTCTGTGCACCCAAAGGGAGGTTAGCAACCCTGGCACTGAGACAAAAGCCTGGTTAATGCCCAGCAGCAGCAGCAAGGCACAGAGAGCCCCTTGTACCCACTCACACCCCGATGTCACAGCACGTCCATCACGCAGAGGCTTCAGCGTGATCCAGCCCCCACCACTGCCAGTGCTCATCCCCCCAAACCTCTGGGGCTCCAGCTTAGGGTCTTCCAGGAGATTTTCAGGAGCATGAAGGAGTTTTAGATTCCTGCTCCTCTCCTTGCACCCCTCACACAGCTCTTCTACAGCTCTGAAAATCTCCGGTGTCCCCAGAGCTGCCTGGGGTCAGTTCTGCAAGTCGTTGTGTTATTTTTTAATGTTTTGTATTTAACGTAACAAGAAAACAGACTCTGCTCCTCCCACCCTGTCTGTAGGTACCACAGGCCCTGCCACGTCTTCCACAGCACACAGATCCCTCAGCCCATCCCTGTGGGACCCAATCCCCCCACAGCTCCCTCCAGGCTCCATCCTCCCCAGCCCTTCTCCTCCCTGCTCACCCCTCACTGTGGGGATTTCCTGGGCTTGGCCCTCTACCCACCCACCCAGACTATGCAAAGCTCCATTGCCTGTTGTTTTAGTCAGGCTTTGTGACTTCTGGCCACGTCCATTGGCTCTCTGAGTCTCTTTGATCCAAACTTTGGGGACACACGACCAAGAGCTGCACTGCCCAGACTTTCTGTTGTCTCCAGCTGACAACCTGCGGCCTAAAAACACTGAGAAATGACTGAGAAATGTTGTCCTTCAGGGCACTTCTGCTCCCTAACGCCAATCTCCTGAAAAACACCCCAAATTTAGACCAAATTCAATGCTTCCCAGGGCTTGTCTACATGGAGAATCCACCAAAAGCAACCTCACAACATGGAAACTGCTTGGCACTAACTCCTCTGGGTTCTGAGTGGGCACATGGGTTAGCACAGGGTAGGGGTGAGGTGTAAATCCACACTGTACTTAACTCTGTAGTAACTAATGTGCAAAGCCACAGGCATCCCTGTGAAAATTCTCCTGTCACCTTTTTGATTGCTCCTCTTTCAAGTGTTTTTTTCCTCTAGACGTTGTTGGAACCCAAGGGGTGAGAAAGCCAAATCCCCCAGACACGCTGTCAACATTTTTCTCTCCACTAAAAGGGATTCCAGGGACTCACAGCAATAGCACATCACTACAGCACTTTCTCGGGCTCCATTCCCATTCACCCCTTTGCCAGCACTCCATCACAAACTGCTGGCATCTGAAATGGACCAAATCTGCAACTTTTCTTTTGCAATTTATCTTTTGTGGCTTCAGCAAACAGGGACTGCTGAGCATTGCTGGGTGGGAGCTCCCTCCTCCATCCTCTACCCAAGCACTGCATCTTTTCCTCCTGAGCCCTTCAGAAACCCTCCCTTGGATGTTCAAACTTTCATCTTATGGCTCAAATCAAATCCCCCAAATGTTTCCCTCTCTAACTCTTGGACCCAAAAGCTGCTTGCTGGGGAACACATGGGGGTTTTTTTTTGAGCTACATAAGGGCAGTGCTGCCTGTCCCTGCATCTCCTGCCCTCTGCTTTGGAGCTGCTGGAATTCAGCTGATGGGAAGAGCCCAGGAAGCTCCTCCTTGGGCAGGAAGGGCCCTTTTTCAGGGAAAAGTGCTGGAGGGAGTTATAGGACATGAGAGCGCTGAGCGTTTATTAAGTAAGAATTTAAATGCTCTTTTATCATTATATAAAGCCTTTCATCTAAAGTGCTTCTCTGCATCCAAAGGATTAAACCCTGCCACCCCCCATGAGGTGGGTTCACATTACTGCACTAATTGCAGGGATGGCAAATGCTCGGGCACTGAGCAGCTCCCAGATCAACCCCCTTTTCTTCCTCCTCCTTAACACAACCAAGTATGAGCATGGATTTCCTTGGAATCTGTTTTTTTTCAGTGGGGTCTAGACAAACTATACCCCACTGTGGTTCCCAATGGGGCTCCTGCAGCCACAGGAAGCAGCTGCAGTGGTCCTTGCACAGAGCAGTGGATTCCCCTGCATGCAGGAGAAGGAAGATTTCCCCAAAAACCCCGGGGTGATGATCTGTTTGTGTCTCCTGTCTCATTGGACAGCTCAGGTGATGCTTCTCACCTCACTATTAAGTATAACAAAAAAGAATAACCAAGACATTTGAATCCCTTTCATTCTAAAATCTTCCTGAATAGATACAATTGTACTGCGCCCTTGAACTCAGCTTTTTTTTTCTTATCCTGTATTAAAATCCAGAGGAAATCCTCAACAGTTATCCCTGACAAAATATTTGCTCTGCTTGTAACCTGCCTCTCCAGTGCTGGAGGAATAAACTCTCCAGGGACATCCAGAAAGTCCCTTCTCCCTGCTCCCCCATCAACTTCTCCACACATTTTGCAGCCTGTTTTGCAAAGTTTTGCCACTTTGCTCTCCCCATCCCCCACGGTTTTGTCCCAGCTCAGCTCTCTCTTTGGCTTTTTTTTGGGTGGAATTTGCTCATATTTGTGAAGGAGGAGGTGGCAGAGCCCCCAGCCCTCAGCACAGACCTCACCTGTGCAGTGTTACAGGAGGCTGATGATGGCAGAACTCCACCCTGAGGCCACCAGGCCACCTTTGACTACATCCACCAGGACCTCCCCTTAACCTGGCTTTTAGCACACCACAAAAGCTGTGCCATGAGCCCTCTCCATCCCCACCAAGCAGCCCTGTTTCCTATCCCCCAGCTCTTTGCCACCTGCTGCAGCCTCCTCTGAGCACACAGGTCAGAATTCTCCATGCTTGCAACTAAAAAAATATCACAAAACCCTCAGGCTCTGGCCAAGTTCTCCCCCCTGGTGAAGCAAAGGTGAGAGCACGGTGACAATCCAGCTTTACCTGACAGGGGAGCTGAGCTGGTAGGAGGAGAGCTCGCTCAAGGGATGGAGAAGGTGGGAAATGTCTCTAAATGTAAGCTGGAGTAGGAGTTAGGATCGACAAGTGTGAGGTCCTGGTGGGATGTAAAAACATGGGAAGGAGCCTGGGAGCAGAGCATGGGGCTGGTGGCACCTCTGGCACTGCTGTCCCTGAGCTTTTTTGCCAGGATTTGGGGCAGAGCTGGGCTCTGGGGGGTGGCACAGAAGGGCTGCTGGCTGCATCAAGGCTGGATTGAAGCTTTAAACTGAACCAGCAGCAAACCTGTCTTGGTTTTGTGGCAGCTCCTCGTGGGATGCAGTGACTGAGGGTCAGGACAGGTCTGGCCTGGGTCAGTGGTCACTGCTGGGTGCTGCCTGCAGACACCAACGGGATCTGAGCACCACCAGAGGAAAGAAAACCACCAAAGGATTTCAAAGTCTGCTCTGTTAAGGATGGGTTTGCTTTTTCTGGCTGATGTTTCACCCTGTTCCAGTTCACTCCTCTCTCCCTGCTCTTTGCTGCTTTTACCATGCTGTCCCCTCAGCATCCCCAGCCCCAGAGCATCCCTGGGTCCCACAGCTCCTCCCTCCCTCCCTCTGCCTCTCCTTTAACCCAGACAGGTCTTGCTGCAATGAGATCTCACCTCTGGGCTCTGCTGGAAGGGGTTAGAGAGGCCAGGGAACCTCTGACCCTGCTCCCTGCAGGCTCCAGCTCCTGGTACCCGACCTTCCCTGCACAGGTTTCTCCATGTAGACAAGGGGAGCAGATCCTGCCTTTTATATAAAATGAAATCTCCATTTCCCTTCACCCTGAGCCCAGGGAGAGGCTGCAGAAAGGCACCACTGGGCTGGCCCCACCCTTGCCCTGTCGCTTTGTGACTCCTCACAGAGCCACAGCCAGGGTTGCACTGTCAAGCTGAAATAATTCAGATTTAAGCTCGTTTTCCTTTCAGTATACAGCCTTTAATTTTGGCAAAAACCTGTTAGGTTTGGACTGAAAAACTCCCCTGCTTGGGCACAAGCCAAGGGGTGGTGGGGGGAGGGAAGCAGCCTTTTCAAAGTGGGAATATTTGTAAAGCATTTGCTGACACCAGTAGGTAGCAAAATTCCAACCTATAAATACCCATCCAGGATAAGAAACACCAGAAAGGGAACGTGTGCAGGATTCACCAAGGCAACCCTGACACCACCTGGGAGCCCTTGTTAGAAAGTGCCAGGACCTGATCCCTGGCATGGAAGTGCAGGGTCCATCCCCCCCTGGGAGAGCCACAGCTCACACACAGCATGAACACACCAGGAATTGCAGCTGGGTGCTTCTCTTTGCTGACAAATGTTTCTTTTTCTGCAGGATGGTATGGTATATCTTATATACTTTCTTTGTATTTCTTGGCATGAGAAAAAAAAAAATTAAAATGTAACATGCATGGTCAAAGCTGAACTGGTTTCTTCTGTCTAAATGAGAAAAAAAAAATTCTCCAAGCTACTCATTCAGCGATTGCTTCACACTCTGAGAGCAACCAGTTGGTATTTTGGGTGCAGTGGGTTGCAAATAATATGTACAGGCAAAGAGTAAAGAAAACAGCACAAGTCAGAGCAGGGAGAGGTGCAGACAGAGCAGCCTGGTGCTGGTTTTAACCAAAAACACTTCCCAGGAGTTTTTCCAACCAGACTGGAAAGCTGCTGACTGTCACACCCAGCTGGGGTCACCACCAGGGTTTGTTTGTGTTCATTGCTCAGTCCAGGTGGCTGATCCTCACTGAAGCTGAGGTGCCAAGCACTTCACTCAGCTGGATCCCAGCTCTCTCCTCTCACTGCACATCCCTGGCATCCTCTGCCAGCAGAGGATTCCAGCCCTGCCCAGCCTGGAGAGACCTGCCCAGCCTGCAGGATGAACTGCTTGTCCCACACAGCAAACTCAGCCTGTGCAGACCCCAGGGCAGGGTGGGACTGGCACAGTCCCACAGCTCCCCCAGGACAGCTCCTTCCCTCTCCCAGCCAAGGAGGCAGTGCCTCCACCAGCAGCAAGGATGGAAAATGAGGCTTNGGGACTCTCCTCCCTGGCACAGCCACCCAATAAACCCATCAGCAAACCCATCACCAAACCCATCACCCATCAGCAAACGCTGCATGGAGCAGACCCAGGGCACCTCTAGGAAGTGGTTACAGCTGGAGGGGGAACAGACCCACCCCTGTGATTTAAACCCAAATCCCTCTGCTATGACAATCTTTGGCCTGCCTGTCATTTTCACTCTGACAAACAACTCTTGCCCTTTCTTAAGGATGCAAGCTGTAGGGTTTTGGGGCATTGAAAAGTGAATGAACAGTAAAACCCCACAGGTACTCAAAGCCAGAGAGGATGGAGATTAAATGTTTGTGAGCTTAAGAAAAACAGAACTGTAATCCTCATGAGCATCTCAGACATTAATCCAAGGAACAGGAATTAGTTCTAGATCAGCTGCTGCCCACAACACAAAGCCCAGCCCCTACAAGTCAGGCTCAACAGTGGATCTGTCCCCAAGGTTTCCCATGGATCAGGCACCAAGCATTGCCCAGGGACAGAGCTGCTCCACAGCCTCCAACACACCAGCACCATGCTCAGCCTTCCTGTTCACCCCACAGCCCTTCTCTTACACTGCATTATCCCCCTCCCCAGCTCTGCAGCCCACTGGGGCATTTTTAACAAATTAAGCCCATTTCTTTGGTGCATCCATTCCCCATTGCCTTGAAAACTGCAAGTCTAACTGCAAGTCTAAATCCAAGCCCTTGTAACAGCACCTAAATCAGTGCTCCTGATGTTCAACTTCACATCCCAGGGCTCAGAGAGCAGCTGCTCAAACCTCTAAGAGCCATCAACCAGGGTTAATTACTCACAGCCATGCAGGTCCAAGCTGACACCACACTTCAGCTGCTCCCATTTTATACCGAGGCTGGGTTTGCACAAAACCTTTGTTATTCAGCCACAGCATCTCCTCACTGCCTCTGCTCACCCAGCAGAGCCAGAGGCATCACTGTGTGCACAAGAGCTTTGGCAGCACAGCTGGGATTACAGGGCAGGTCTGAAGAGCCACATTTATTTGTCCTGATGGAGACACAAAATATTTAGAAAGCCCAGTGTAACTTACTCCCCATGGTTCAGCAAAGCAAAGAGGGTTTGGGTTGGTGGTACCTGTGTGCAACAAAAGGCACAGAAGGGTCTTGGTGGGGAGAACTTTGAAGGAACAGATGCCATTTGCATCCCAGCACAGGGTGTCTGAGGCTGCCTTAGACCACTTCATCCTTCTCTGTGCATTGCCTAAAGAATTCAGCAAGCCAGAAGACTGAGCAGAAAAAAAAAAAAAAAAAAAAAAAAAAAAAAGCTTTTTTCCTGGAGGGGGGGGGGGGAGATTCATATNCTCATAAAAACCCCCATGCTGTGGAGAGATTCCCCTCCAGTGGTGAGGTTCCCCTGGAGCATCCTGACCATGTCACCAGATGCAATCCCAGACTTCAAAGGCCGCCACCGCCAGCCCGGGCTCTGATGTTTCACTGAAGACAAGGCAGTGCCAAGTTCTTTAGCTCCTGTTTTATTAATACCCTGCTCTGATGGGCTCATGTATAATAGATTCACACAGGAACAGCAAGAGGTTCACATCCAATTTCCACGTTGCATACGTTCTCTGCTGAGCACTATGGGCTCTCCCATCATCTCCCAGTGTTTTGTCTTCACTGGTGAATTTGCATGGGTTTGGGGTTCAGGCAAAGGGCAGAAAGTTGGCCACCAGTTCCCCAACTGGTTTCCATGACTTTGCTGCAGTCAGGAGCTAGGAATTAAAAAACACAGGGAGAACATTTCCTTTTTCTCTCTGGCTCCTAATGCTGGCTGCTGCTGAGAATGAGCAGCTCAGGGATTCCTTGGGCTCTCTCAAAGCCTCTCAGGAAGTCATTTGGGAGGTGATGGAGCCCTGGGCTCAGCAGCCACAGGAGGAGAGCTCAGGGCTGCAGAAGTGCAGAGAGACTTTGTGATGAGCACCACGTGAATATCCTGGCTCTGGTGTGCAGAGATGCAGCCCCCAGCATGGGGCCAAAAAGAACAGATTGCACCCCAAATTCTCCCTGCCCACAGAACAGCTTCTTAGCTGCAGAGATTTAAAAAAGATGAAATTTGGATGTATTGTGGACATCTTCAAAATCTGAAGCAGCTCACCAAACACACTCCTGGTAGACAACAACAAAAGAGCAGAGAAAAAATGAATTTGTCTTTGTGAGGGTGCTGAAAGGCTCCATCTTCCTATTTTCCTACCCAGATCCAGCCTCCCCTTTGCAGACAGGAGCTGTTCTGCAGCTCTGCACATTGCATCCAGCCCAAAGCTGTCACTGCTCCCCTGCAAGCACAGCCACAGCCACGGCTCCCACATCCCCACAGAGACCTTGAACCAGCAGTGCAGCTCAGCATGGAACCAGTGGGGCTGGAAAATCCCTCTGAGATCATCCAAGCCAGCACTGCCGTGCTCACTGCTAAACCACGTCCCCAACTGCCTTTGAATGCTTCCAGGGATGGGGATTCCACATGATCCCACATGGTGGATGCTTCTATCACATCTCACAGTCATTTTTCAGTCAGACAGGACATGTTTGGTAGACTTTGCACAAGCCTGGGTTAGGTGGTGAGGATTTAGGATTTATGTGTTGGAGGAGAGCCTGGCGTGCCCAGGTAAGTGGGAATTGAATCAGCAGATCTGCTTTAAATGAGGTCTTTTGCTTTATGGTGGTTATTGCTGGATCCTTCAGGAGATGAAGCATCTTAGAACACCTAAAATAGAGGAATGGGGATTTCTTCATGAGCTCAGCTACCTCATTTACGGGCTAAAAAAACCCAACCAACTGGCGACTGCTGGCCCTCATTGTTTCCAGCTCAGCTGTGATGTGAGATGCTATTCTTGGTCAAGAGCTGCCAATGCTTCTGAAGCTTGTGAAGTTGTTTGCTTTAATAGCACACAGCGTGAAACAAAGCAAAGACTTCCCAGCAAAATGCCTCCCTCTGCTGAGCTCGCTGCACCTCGCTGCCTCCTGGAAATGTTTAATTACAGGCTGTGGATTCCAAAGCATTTTCTTCCAATTATTTGATCTCAGGTACAATTTCATAAAACCTGTGTTTTATCCTCCTTCCCAGCAAGGATCAATGCAGATGGATCATTTCATCAATTCTAGATGGGCAGAAAAATAACCCAGTCCCTCACAGCCTGTGCTGTCATTCCTCACTGGTCTGGAGCAGCCGGCCCAGGTCTGCAGCAAACAGCAGTAAAACAAAAGGAGCTCCTGTCTTTAAAGCAATGCTCTATTTCTACCTTGATGTTTGACTGCTAAACAGAGTGGGTATAAGCTGAATTGTCCTAAAAAATGAGTTAACAGCTCTTCTTCCCCTGCCCAGAACTCCCAAACCACCAGCACTCACCTCCCAGGGGCACCACAATTGCAGAAGGAACTTGGCTGCTGAGTTAAGGAATAGCATTTCCTGAGGAAGAGTGGGAGAGGCTCATTCCCCTGGGATGTGGTTGTGGTTAGACCTGAGGATGCAGGATGGCCAACACTTGCCTGCCTGCCATGGCAAAGCTGACTCCAGGAACTCAGGTTTTCCAAGACCAAACACTCACACGCACCTGAGTGAATGAAAAGGATCCAAATACCAAAATCCCCATGGCAGAATCCCTCCTTTGCCCTCCCAGAGTGGCACAATTCGATCTGAAGTCACCCTGAACTATTACAAGAACTGATTATCCCACAATGTTTGTTGGTTTTTATTTTAAAACAATTTCATCTAAGCCAGAGCGTAGGCTTGGAAATTATTTACATTTCCTGAAATGTTTGGAAACACAGGAAGAGCTGGCCAGCAGATCGTGCTGCAAGGAACACACAACCTGGAGGTGCAGTTGCTCCCCAGTACAAAGATCTATTTATGCAGAGAGGGCAGACACACAGCAGGAATGGTCCCTGCTGGAGCCTGAGCCCTCTCCTGCCTCTTTCCAAACTTTTTTTTTCTTTACATAAGCACTGCATGCTTTTATAGACCTGAGTCACAAACCTCCCCACCTCAGTAATATTTTGAAGTAAATTTAGCACTGGTGATACATGCCTGACCTAGAGGGAGCTGCATTTATAGCACAGCAGGGAAATATCCACATATCCCAGCTCCTGCACTTGGGTGTTGTCCCACATCAAGGCTGGCCAAGCCCCAGGATCATTCCAGCCTCCCCTGACACTGAAAGTGGGGGACACTCAAAGGATCCCACCAGGTTCCCACCAATCTCCAGTGGGGAGAAGGTCCTTGCATGGCCCAGTTGCTTTTAAATGTAATAAATTGTGGTTTGTGTGTTAAAGCTGGGCCTGCCAGGGCCACCTGATCAGCATTTTCCCAGCTACTCACAATTCCTTTTTACACCTGCAACATTCCTGAGTGTCCTGCAGAGTCTTTAGAAAAGGCTCCCTTTAAAAATCTGATGTTTCAGCAGCATTTCAGCCTGGAAGAAGCCAGCTCAGCACAGGTCTGGAGCAGGAGGGCTCTGTAGCAGATGACATGCCCAGGCACAGGTACCACAAACATCTTGGGGAAGTTTCCACTGTACAGCTGGCAGCTCAATGGGGCTTTTGCAACCTGCAGAGAGGAGCTTCTATTTTCAGTGCAGCTTTAGAAAGACAAAAGATGAAGAATATTGTCCCCACTTCCAAGAACTCTGCATCATACGGATGGGTATGGGCAAGGGAGATAAGAAAAGAAAGAAAAAACCGAAACCTTCCCAGTTTACAGCATTTGTGGGAGAGCCCCATGCTGTGCTTGTGCACCTCAAGGGTTATCAGTGAATTTCCTTCAGGTTTGGCTTTGATTGATAAGCTTCAATCACCCTGGACAACCCTTCTGGACTTCAAAGGATGGATTTTTAAGAAAGAAACGAAAATTATGAAACTAAAAATAAATCCATGTGTTTGAAATGTCTACCTGAAGCCAAACACCCAGGAAGGAAGGGAGGAGAAGTGGATGGGCAGTGCAGCGAGCAGACAAAGCAACACAAGATATAAGAATATATAAGATATATCTGAACAGCCACGATGGGAGGAGACCTCTCAAAATCCCACCACTGACACGCAGAGGGTCCACAGGGTGCCAAAATTCAGACAACCAGAAAACAACCCGCAATGGGAGAATGGCAAATGCTGTTTCAGGGGTGCAGAGGCTCTGATTCACAGCCAGGCTCCTCCCGCTTCACTCGCAGCGCTCTGGAATCTGGGTTAGCAAAGCCTCAGGGTCCCATTAGGAACAAAGAACAGGGGAAGGGCTGCGACAGGCGAGCATGGAGCAAGGCAAGAGCTGCAGCAGCCTGGGAAGAAGGGGAAGGTGAAGGAAGAAGCAGGCTCCGAGTGCTCAATGAGCACAGCCCAGTGCCAAGGCACGGGCGCTGGCAGCGCAGCTTTTCTACCTGCCCATGCTGGATAAACGGCTGGCACGCACGAAATGGGAATACCGACTGCAAACATGGAGCTTTTCTATGAAAACACTCCAAAATCAAGTTCACGGCGCTGCACACCGCCCACGTTCGGTGGCAGGGAGGAAACAAAGGCACTCCGGTGTGTCTGTGTGAATTTCTGATGGAGTGCTCGGCTCCCTTTGAGCAGGAATCTGCTCGTGGAATGGCAGCGGGGCTGGGGGAGCAGAGCAGGCTCATCCATAATGCAGAACACCCACTGCGCCCAGCCTGGCAGGAAGGACAGCACTTCCCAATATGAACAGCACCACTCTGGCAGGCGGATGGTTAAAAATATATATCCTATGCCTGTGCCACTATAAATTATTGACTGTACAAGGAGCTGGAAGAAAGGATTCAGTGTCATTAATAATTTATTTTCTAATCCAAACGAAGATGGAATTTTATGCACCACTTATTACCAGCGCCACAACTGGAAAAACGCACTGCACTTCCCACTATCTGAAACCAGAACTGCCTTTCCATTTTCAGAAGTTTTTTTGAAGTTTCTCCTTTAGCTTGAGACATACAATCAAAGCCTTCCCTTGGGAGAGCATCTGGTCACTCCTGAATATTCAGCAGGCATTAGGGATACAGAGATGTATCTCTGCTTTAAAGCAGCGTTTACAGGCACAGCACGACAGCTCTGCCAGGAGAAATCCCTCTCTTCACTCCCAGCCTCATGCACAGACAGGCATCACAACACCAGGCAGCTCTGCTGCTCTGAGAATACAAATTTGGAGTGGCACTGAAAGATTCAGCATTGAATGCAAAAGCATCAGGCACAGGTGGATCCTTCAGGCACTGCCTGGCTGGAACACCTGGGAGGTGGAGCAGACCACAGAGGTGCTGGGAAACCACAGGGTAACAGAGTCCTGTCTGTCCTGAAGACAGAAATTCACAGAAAGATCTCCCTTTTTAACACTTACCTCTAAAGAAAACCATCCCTGTTCCACTTGCTGAAGAACAGCAGGGAAAACCACCCCAAGTGTAATCAGCCCTCTCCCAGGTAGGAGATGAGTCCAGGACTGCACATACATGCAGGAGGAACACATCCCCTCAAACCATTTTGGGTCAGGAAATGTTCCATCACATCTGATATCTGATACAAAACCTGAGAACACACTGATTGGTATGTCCAGGGACAATTCCAAAGGGCTGAGATGAATCCTCTCTGCATCTTCCCTCAAGTTTAGATAGGCAAAGATTGTCAAGGGGAGAAAGAACCAAGCACCTTGCTTAGAATTCTAATTTATTATTAAATTACATATCAAAGCCTTTTTTTTAATACATACAGAGAATGCACAATAGGTGAGAACAAAAATAATTACAGTTACAATAGAAGTTTCAAGAACGTGTATGAAAAGAAAAAAAAAATCAGAAAGTGCAATCAGAATCTCATTTACAAAGTCTGGGATGTTTTGTGAGAAAAGGCTTTGTTTTGGGTGTAGAGTGTTTATTTAAGTGTTTTCCTCACTCAGTACCACACAGACCAACAGCTGCTTCTGTACTCAGAACTAACACATCACCACTGGTTCACATGTGCAGTGACAGGAGAGGGGCAGGGCACAGAGGGGACTTGCAGATGTGACCTGGAACGTGGCTCAGTGTGTCTCACTGCAGCCTCCTGTCCTGCACATTCCAATTCTGCTAGAAGGACTTCAAGAACCATGTCCTGCTTCAGCACTGACAGCTGTTACCCTCTCCTTCCTGTCTCAAATGAAAGCTTTGGGACAAAACCAGTAAAAATAGGAAAAAGGTTATGCCTCAAGTGATCTTGGGAAACAAGTTGCTACATTTAGAGAGTTAAAACTCTCATTTAGTCGTGACTAAACGAGCTGCACCATCAGAGGTGGTGGAGCAGCCTGGGCTCCCTGTGCAGCAGCTCTGGGAAAGCAGCACCTCAGGGGACACAGCCCTGCAGGACAAGCAGTGAACAATTCACCTGGCACTTTCACACCACCTAAAAATCTACTTCTGCTCTTTCATTTTCAACATCCAGCAAGGAACTGGCTCTTTTCACATTAATCTTAAGACAACGCAAGGAAAGGACTTCTGAACTACAAATAAAAATTCTAGTTGATTACTCAGTGTCATGAACCCAGCAGGAATTTATACCTCACTTTGATATGCAAAACTCCTGAAATCAATACTGGTTAAGAAAAAAAATGTTGCCCAGGAAGGTCAAAGCCCTGGCACTGCTCTGGAGAGAAGCTACAGCTGTGCACAGTTCTGGTTGTTGCCCAAATGCCATTGCTCTGCTGCAGCAACCAGAGACTAAAGATCAGAAAAACAGCTAAAAAATAGTCTAAAGAACAGGGATAAAAATATTCCCACCAGTGTCAAGTGTGGCATTAACATTACCAACACGATCCTTTGTGTTCCAGTGCCTGGCCAGGTTTGAAGAAGCTGCTTATCTGTCAGGAAGAATGAAGCAGAAATTGAAAAAGAGTGTCTGTGCGTGTGAAACACATCCTGCAGAAATACCATGGATTTCCCCCCTTTATTTCAGTGCTCAGCAATTATTTTCTCAGCACACTTCTGTTGGGTTGAGTTAGGAAACCACCACTCTGGCAGGAATGAGAATTCTTTAACCACATCTTTTTTCCTCAGAGCAGGAGGAACCACACAGAAATGAAAAACTCCGAGAACACGTTTAGCAACAGGAGACACACAAACCTGTATTTTGGGATTTGAGGCAGAATGCTACAATCCACTGTGTTCATTTTCCAGTCCATTGTACTGACCACAGGTCCAGGCTGTTAGAGATGAATTATGAGGCTGATTCTCCTGAATTTGGAAGCCTTTCCCTGGGCCAGATGCAAGCACACCCCTCCAGGGAGCACAGCACAACACCCGCTCACACTCTGCCAGATGATGATGAAGGGAAAACTCCAAAGATAATTAAGTGTATTTTTCAACACAAAACTGACTCAAAACCAGCACAAACAGAAACCATGGAGGGGCTGCCAACACCGAAACTGTTTCCAGTAAAGCTTTATCAGAGATAATTCAGCATATTTCCATTATTTTATACTAAAATATATCAGTTCCTCCATAACATTTTCATAACATGAAAAATCAATTATGTTTACATATTTATTATAATCTACATATTTTCCATAGCAGCTTCTTCACAATAAGATTAAATATATGCACCAAATAATCAGTTAAGTCCAATAAAAAGACTTGTTATAAGATTAAATAAATGAATTTATTTACGGTACTGCAGATCTTATATTGCCAACTATAGAGCAACCAAATCCTACAAATCCTAAACAGATGCACAAGTGCTGATCAGGGTCCCTTAGGGTGGAGGAGGAATCAAAGAAAAGGCAACAGGGAGAAGAAGTTTGATCTCCCAACACACAGATCCATTAATAACCCTCCTTTATCCATCAAGCTTTTTCATAAACCCCCTTAATAAACACTGCATCTCCAAATGGGAACGTTCCCAAATCAACCAAATAATCACCCTTTATTTCAAATACAAGCCCCACAGTTTTACACATATTAATTCCAAATACTTCCAAATCCCAAAGGCAGGATGGCTGATTAGAAGCCCTTGTTGACTTTTTAGCACAGGGTTATTAAGACTGCAAAGAAGCCTTTAAATGCAGACATTTTGGGTGTTACAGTGTGGGTTTGCACACTACACAAGTTCTCTATTCCCTCCAACTCACAGACACTATAAAATGAAGTAAAAAATTGTGTCTGTCCTGCTGGACTCTGTTCCAGAGGAGAACCTGGAGACTGGGTGATATTTTTGGGTGATGGAATACATGGAATCTGTTAGGAGCACTGTAAGTGGATTGTGAAAAGAGTTAATCAAGTTCTTAGAAAGGTATTTCAGTGCCAAGGCTTGAATTTATTGGGTTATGATATGACAGATGGAAAAGTGCTGTTGAAAGAGCAGAAAAATCTGTAGTCTGGGAAGCTGCAGTATCAAAGCCACTGCAGATGTCAGCTTTGTTTACAGACAAACAAGGTTCTTTTTGCCTGTGCAGACCAAAAAAGTGTTTTCCCCCCCAGATAATGGTAAATAACATTTGTTTCACTACTCACACATTCAGCTCTTTGCTAGGAGGAGTTATGTCCAAAACCTTTGTTCACAGACACCCTTGCCTCAGCTATAACCATCATCATTTTCATTTCCAATCAACAGTTTAGATCATATCCTTCTTCCTGCACTATCAGAATAACTTCACCTAAATTACAGTATAGGCTTTGTAAACTGCTTCTCGTGTCTTTATGAAGATCCTTATGATGCCAGCCAAAATCCAAGTATTTGCATCCAAAAGATTCCTTTGGGTGAACTCATGTTTGGTCACTTTTCAGATGACTGAACACTTGAGTAAACAGCTGCTGGGACACTGTGCTCCCTTTTTACACAGGGGGTCTTTGTCAGTCCCTTTAAAGCCACAAGAAATCTTATGATCTCCCTCAGAGGGTACTTTATTCATATTCTGTGCAAAAAAGTGAACAGAACTCCCCCTTTTTTTTGTTAACTTCAAGGAATTTGTGTGAAGCACAGTTTTCACAGCACGAATTATGCAAGAATAACTAGAATCTCAACCAGGAGTTAAAAAGAATTACAGAACATGTATTTAGTAGTAAAGCAACCTGAAGGCTTAAAGCTGCAATATTCATCTCTCAGGGTGAAATTCAGTACTGGGCTGGGATTAGAGGGAAAAGCCTTCCTGCTGAGCTTCCACCCAAGGCAAACTTAATCCTTTTCCACTCCCCAGCCAGCACCAAACCTCCCCAGCACTGCTGAGCACTGGAACTGTTCCCCCAGTTCTGGTTAAGCATCCCATGGGCACTTACCTTGCAGTGAGAAAGGGAATTAAAAACAAACAAATCCCACCAAATTTAACCCAAAGGAAGGTGAACAGCAGGGGAGGAGAAACACTGCAGCTTCAGCCCAAGCCCAGTGTCACAGTCTACCATCAGAAGCTCCAGACATCATGCTGACAGCCCCAGCCACGAGCAGGCTGTGGAAGTTCTGATGCTTCCCCCACTCACTTTTCCTTGGCTGGGGGGAGGGAAGGTGGTGATGAGTTTGAGCAGAGTCCAGGGGGGGAACATCCATCAATGGAAAGCGTAGAGGAGCAGCAGGATGGTGCAGACGCCGATCACGCCGCCCAAGATGAGGGAATCCCGCCGCTTCCGGAGGTTGATCCTCTGGATCAGGGAGTTCACTGCTGGAAAACGGTCTTGGAGGGCTCTGAGTCAAGGTCCTAGCAGCAAACAGAATTCACCAACAAGCCCCAAAGCCTGGATGGGGAAATGCCAACACTGCAACTACTCCCAAGGTGGAGGAAGCAGGAGCAGTAAACCCGGATGGACAGGGAGCAGGATTACAACTGCACTTCACTGATTGCAGACCAGCAGAGAAAAGGGAACAGCCCAAAGCTCACATTTACACAGAATTCACCACCTGATCACCTCAATTACCAGCATTTTAATCTCCAGTATGTGAGGCTTAGTTACTCTTACTAATTGTGTTTAAATGAGAATGGAAAAAAAAATGGGGTGGTTATATAAAACATCTGTGGAATTTCTGCAGTGGGATTCTGCTACTGGTGAAGAGAACAACCAAAGGCATTTGACTGAGAAAATCCTGCACAGTGCATGACCCACACACTGTGCAACCTCTGTAAAACCACAAGGGTGTAAATCTATCTCTTAATGTACAAAATACAACTGCCAACAAGACAATCAGCTTCAGAGCTTCATGTCTTTGGAATCGAGAATCTTTTTAAGGCCAAAGCTTATTGAAATTTTATTGAAATGTTCTTGCCAATTGCTAAGAACTGTAATGAAATTTCTGGGTTACCAAGATGCATCTTTCCAGGATGTCATGTGTCTGATCAAACAGTGCTGACATTGTCCATTGACAGCAGGGAAGAAATAAGTGGGAAAACCACAAACATGTCTGACTTGACAACAGTGGCACAATCTTTAGCCCTGAGAAAGAATATGCACAGAAACCAACAAGCTAAAATCTTAATTAACTTCTACAAGAGTGTGACAGACAGGAGGATACTCAGGCCCTGACTACTCTTAGCTGTAAACCACAGCAAGCAGTGATGAACACTAAGCTTCAGTTTTTTTGAAAGCAAAAAGCAGGACCTGAAATGAAACTATACTTCTACAAAAACACACAGCAGGGAAGGCCATGAAATGCTCTTGCAGACCTCTACCTGAAAATTAAATTCTGTTAATTTCTATGCACTGCCCATATTTGACCAAAACCAACTTATTCACCACATTTCCCATTAAGATGCCTCAGTCAGGTTATCAGGTGAGACTGATAAAAACCTGGCCTGTTTGTCACTGGTGACAGTACAGGTCATAGAGCCACTGACACTGCTGACTCCCCAAATGGCAGAGTGAAACATTGTACCATAACTCTTCTTAGGCACAGGCAGCACCAATTTTTAGGAAAAAGGATACTTGCCAAGGTATTCATCTTGCTTTGTATTGACTTCAACATCCCTCTCTGGGAAGTCATATTTTCTTTTGTTGCCATGGCAATGCTGGGGAAAGAAAGAGGATCAAGTTGTTGGTGCTAAGAATAATCCAGAGCTCACACAAGAGGAGAACAAGCAGGCAATGCTTCTTCAGAGGACAATGAATGGGGTAAAGCAACATGAATGAAACCACAAAATTTCCATTAATCTCTTGCTTTTACAGTTAAATTATTTCAGTTTTATAGAAACTGTTAACAGCGTGAAACACTGAGATTTAGTCAAACAGGCAAGGTTTGACTTTTCTCCTCCAGCCCCAGGGAAAACTGGTATTACCTTATAAGCAACATAAGATTTATGCTCTCGTGGCTTAAGCTTTAAATTTAGAAGTTTGTTTCATCCCAAATGATGCTTCCATCACAGAACAGAAAAAAGTCCATTTCTGAGATCTGGACCTAATTAAGAATATCCCCCATGGTATATAAGTTTTCATTTTCTTTGTTTCTTTACCAATACAGGCAAACACAAAACAGAATTTCCCATTTCAAATTGAATACGTTTTGGAGGTCAGAAAAAAAAGCAACTCTGCTCTTAAAAGTAAGATATTAAATGAAGATTATAAAGAATTACTCATTTGACAAAGTTTGGGCTCTGAAGACACGGCCTGAGAAAGAAAAATATGGCAAATACTGCTCTCCTTGCTGGCATATGTTTCAAAAACACATAAAGCAGGACATAAATACAACAAGGCTGCATAATAACTCAGAAAAGTCACCTCTACTGCTGTTGACTTCATCTACAGGAATAACAATGATTAAAAGAAGTTCTTGGATGAGTTTGTGAGCCTTAAATATGGAGAGGAAATGTTCTGGAGGAGTAAAAGTTAAGTGGAACAACACAACAGATAAATATAACAAAAGGAAACTAAAGCTGTCATTTCAGAGGTAGGAAAATGTGAAATGCTGCTTTTACCTAATAAAAACATACAATTTTTCAATGCAGATATTTTAGTCCTCTAAAGTGAAAAACAACAAACTCACAAAACCGCTAAAAATTTGCTGTTAAGAAGAGCACTCAAGAAATTTTGAATTACTAAGAATCAAGTTAGGAAATATTTTTTTTCCTATCTGCACACAGACAGGAAAGTTTGTTCAGTGACCTACAGATTCCTATCTCCCACCCCCACATTGACTTGATATTTGTCCAGATGAGTTTTTAATAGTGTGTCTCAAAGCACTTCTGAATTAAGTCCCATATTTTTGTAAGATGCATCCAATGACTCATTAAAACAACCATTCATTTACAGAAGTGAAAACACAAGATGACTGCCAGTATATAAAGTGCTCCTGAGCCACCTCCAGAATGCCTTTAGAAATAATTATTCACAGAACACAAGGTTCCTGCTTTAACATCTGGGGAGTGAAACTGTCCATTTCATATAAAAAGCCAGGATGTGAAGAGTTAAGAGATTGAAACCAATTTAGTTTTTTTTTATCCAGTATTTTCAAGAATTTAGCTCACAGGGCTGGGTTTTACTGGAGAGCTCTGAAGGGAAAAAAAAAACAGGGTAATTACCATTTTTAATATGATACGGTCTGGTAATGAAATGTAATTGTGATATTCATGAACAAGAGTTTAACTGGATTCCAGCTATTATTAACAAATCAAAATTCAAGCAAAAAGCAATGTTGTTCACGTATAATTTCATTATTCAAACCTTGAGCTGGTTTATCTAAACCTTTAGATCTGTAAAGGAGATTATTAAATTTAAGAAGCAGCAGAAAACAGAACTCCTGGGGACCAGTCCAGAGATTGGTTTTGTATCTTGAGCACTGCAGCTTCCTCATATCCTCCATCAGACAATTTTGGTTTCATTCCCATCCCTGACATATGTTCATTGACTTGCTGCTGCCATTGCCTCACTGACAAATGCATATTTTAAAAAATTAATCACATTCTTCCCATTCACAATAGTGGCCCCATTTAGTCACTCCCCAGCACAACCTCCCCAGATCACCACGACCTGGTTCCGATGTTCTGGATGTTTACGATAAAAAGATGAAACATTTCTTACTGGAATGGAGATGACCCCAATTTAATATTTCACTTGGAAACCAGCAGGAACTATTCTCAGTGCTGCACTGGCTGGAACTACCAGAGCTGGGTGTAAACCAAGTTTCTAAAACCAGATGGTATCTGGCCTGCTCTCTATATTTGATATTAAAGCCCTGCTCAAGTACAACGCTCAGCATTGCTGCACTCCTGGAGAAATCTCTCCCAGCTAAGCCCAAGGTCACAGCCATAAAACACCCACCTATCTCCTCCCCAGAGCAGCAGGAGTATCTCAAATTCCTGTGCTTGCAGCCATATTTCCCTCAAAATTCCTGCCACATTCCAAGTTTGCCCTTGATTGTTCAGCAGTGTGTGGGTATGTGAGCAGCCAAATTTCCCTCCAAAGCAAACCCAACTGATATTTGTACTTAGTTTGCTGTTTTCACTGGCATAAAAACCCCAGGGTAGTAAACACCTCCAGGTATTATCCCAGATGGACAATCTAACATGCAGAGATACCCTTTTAATGCTGTCTGACTTGGAAGCAAAGAGTTTTGACTTAAATAAATGTTTAAGCTGTTGTTATTTCACCCCACGCTGCAGTCACATCCATCCAATGTCACTGAGGGAAATGTACCAAAAAACCAACTCCTGGCTTCACCCATTGAGACACATCAGTCAAATCTACACTGCTGGAGAACTAAAACAAAACTCTAAAGAAAGAAGTTGTGTTATTAAAAATCAAATAATTCACATATTACTGGAACTTCTGCTTCATTGTGCATGCCATGAATCACACTTGCTCATTGAAATTCATGACAAGGTCTATGATTAGGGAATGGACTCTGTGACTGTGCACAGAAATGAAAGCTCTAGGTTTAAATTGGTAAAAATTCTGATTGCATCACTTACTCTTTGTCTGGAGATACATTTCTATATTTGTATCTCTAAATATACACATATGTGCGTGTATCAATGCATATCTACGTGCACAACCTGGCAAATTCCTTTAAAGAGCATTGTTTCTTTTGATGAAGCCTAAGATGAAAACAGAAGAAACATTTCCCTAGGAATGCAAGTAATTCTGCCTGGACACTTTGGCAAGGTGGTTGTGAAATGAGAGAATTCTCAAAACATAGCTCATGCCTTTCCATTCTGAAAAGTCAACACTCAATCCAGCTCAGTTTTTCCCTTATATTAAATCCTAATTATTACCTAAACAGATAGTCCAAATAAATAAGGAGACAATTTAAAAAAAATTAAATCTATGGCTTTGGTTTGGCTTTAGCCCAATCTGTTAATATACAAACACTGATAGATCAGGCCTCAGAAACAGAATTACAATAAAATCCTAAGAACCTGTCACACTGTACAGGCAAAACGATAAAAAATATTCCAACCGAGCCAACATAAAACCACAAATTGTTAGAAAACAAGAAATAAATGGTCTACTATTTTGGAGAAGTGATAATGTTTGAAAATGAAAACCTGAGAACACCAAACATATTAAGCAAATTCTCTGCTTATATTTAAATCTGGCCAAGAGAAGTGAATGCTGTTCCAAAAGAACTGCAGTACAAAGTATCACATCCCACTCGCTTCTGGAGAGAAATATGCTGCAGTAAGAACCCATGGCACGTAATTCATTTAAAAATTGATTAAAAGTTTAGTAATAACAACACATGTGGAGTGACAGCCCTGCTCAGTGCTTTAGTTACTGAATCATTTCAGCTCAGGTGCCCATTTATTCCCTGGCACGGATGTTTGCTCGTGGAGGACCAGGCAGAGGAAGAGTCAGACTCCTCACTTCTCTTCCTGACAGAAAAATCAGAGCAAAGGCTCACAATTAGTGGCTGGAGCTTGTCAACAAAAGGCTCTGCACACACAAAAATGTGCTTTTCAGTGTTTAGAATCAGTGCTTAGTAACAAACCCTAAGGAAATAAAAGTGTGAAGGAAGTAAAACGTGATTTCCTGAGTTGCTTAATTAAAAAATGAGTAATGAACTGCAGCAGATGTAAACCTTGAAGACAGAGTAGTAGCCAGAATGAGCTAATTACATCTCAAGGAATCTGTCCTCAAACAGCTTCTTCTGCACAATTCCCTCTTTTATTTGGGTTACAACAGATAAAACAATTGGTGAGTTGGGTAAATTTCCATCTGGTAAATTCACTTAGAAGGCAGCAGGATTTGCCATCAATTAATGTTACACCCAAATACTTGCCATTACTGGGGACCACGAGAAAAAAACAGTTCAACAAAAAATTCACCCTGGTCTTAACAGAGGCAGAATTCAACTCAGATATAAGTGGAATTACATTTCCCACTTCATGTAGTTACTAAACAAGCTCTTTCTGTACCAAAAAACTGTAGAACATTTTTGGCAACAACTCAAGCAAGAATTTACTACAGATAACAAATGGTGCAAGGGTGAGAGCTCTGAGCTGCTCTGATGACATAGAATCAAGAAGCCAGGCCAATGACATAATTACAAGTAATTACAAGTAATTTTGCAGGATATTAAGAGTAATAAACCATCATATGTTGCTAAATGCTCTGCTTACATAGACTGGCAGCAAAGAAAAGATTCACTAAACACTGAACATTTTTGAGGTGGAGAAGTAGGGTTACAAGCATGGCAATAAAGGAGAAGTTTTTAGTAAGGAAAGGACTGGAATTCAAAATAAATACAGCTGGGCTATGTTGGAGAAATATTTCTGTGAGGCTGTGGTGAAACTGCACCCACATTCTCAGGTATTACTGCACTGATCACTTCTGCCTCATCACTGCACACTGATGTGGTTTAACACATTCTTCCTCCATGTTAATTATCCTGAGCCCACTGTGTGTACTTAGGCCAGCCAGCCCTTAATGGACACAGCCTTGCTGCACCTCTAATTACTCTTCTTGGTCACTTATGTCAGTACATGCATTGTCTGAAAGCATCTTACTTGCTTTCTTCCATTTTTTTTCTGTTTTGCTTTAAAGCAATAATCTAAAATTTAAAACCATTAAATCGGGCATTATTATAGTTTGAGTTATTGGTCTGCAAAAGGTTGGCTTGGGAAGGGCACAGATAATAAAATTTATGTTGCTACAGCTCTAAAATATCTAGATCAGTTAGAGAAGGTATCATTTAAGTATTCAAACAATGTAAGAACTCTAAAAGATAAATAAATGTACAATAGCAATAACCTCTCAAGCAGCTGTGGTAAAAGCCCTTACCCGTATCAGCTGCACACTGGGTGCTGAATATCCTGAATACATTGAAAGATTACAGGAATCAGGTTTTAGATGAGTGTCACTGTGAGAAGAAACACCTTGACTACTGGAATAGCCTCAACAGCTTAGCCTGAGATTCACTGTGCTCCAAAGGTGATTCACCTTTGAGCAGAAACCCAAATTTTCTAAGCTAGGGTGAATAAAATCTTTAAGCAACATTCTTATGTCAATATTGAATAGAAAAAACCAAATCAAACCCACCAGCAATTCATTGTAAGACTGCCAAGGAGCTGGAAACAATACAGTTATTATATAAATATAGTGACTGATATATTTAGACACAATTTAATGGAAATGCTGATTGTATGGAAAATAATGAAAATTTTTACATTCATTCCTACCTTATTGTTTCTTCTATCAGTCGATCTGAGCTGAAAGCCAAAAGAAAAAAAAAAAGTTAAAAAAAGTAACAAGCACTAAGTACTACTTTAGATCCCTAATCAATGATCCCCATCATCCTCCTAATAAATTTGCCTTTAGAATGTTTTATTTCTGGATGTTGTCACATTTTGCCACTACATAAGTTTGGTTTATACAGACTTTGGAGAAGATGCACTGGAGTATCCTCTGGAGCAGCATTTCCCAAGTGTAGCAAGAGCAGCAGCTCAGGAGAACGCATAAAACACTGAGGAGACAAGAAAAGGGGAACTGGCACTGTGATTTATAGAGGACTGTTTGGAAAGGAGTATTAGACAAAGGAGTAGCTCATTTTATTGCTTTTTAATCCTGCCCACCCCTTAAAAAAATGCCATTAATGATTAAGAAGCTGAGACTTGGGTCCATCTCAGAACCCTGCTCAGGATTAGCTCCCCAAGCAGTGGTTGGTGCTGGTAAATTCTTCCTGTGGCTGGATGAGAACTGAACTGATGGGACACAACACATGCCACGTGTCACAGAAAGCCCTGGGTGGGTGACACATGGCCCTGCCCTCCCTGCCACACATGGATCCAGCTTTGTGCAGCATCCCTGGGAACAGGGCAGCCTGGAGCACAGCTCCAGGGAGGACATTTCATTTAAAAACTGGATACACACCATTAAAGGCAGTAACAAGATCCTCAAAGACTGCAGCTATTTCTCCTTTTCTGTACTCAACTTTCACACAGGGTTTTAATCACTGCTTTGCAGCCAGTTGTGAAATGCCAGAAAAACATCTCTTGTTACAGCAATCAATATCTCCAATGTAACCCTGACATGGAACAGGTGACTGCATCACTCCCACTTCCCACAGTGCAGAAACAACAATGCACCTCTACAACTACTCCATTTATCCCACAGACTCATACAAATTCTTGGAGAATAACTGCAAAAAAAAAAAGAGTTTGCAGGAGGAAATCAGCCTGACAGAAAAGCAGTTTTATGTTGTACTGGCTACTGCTTCTAGTATAAAATCAGAATTTATTGCTGCCAAACTCAAAGATGCCAATAGGGCACTGCCATCTCCATCCTCCACCCTCCTCATTCCAAGTGTTTTGCCAGCCCCCAGAGCAGTACAGCTCTGCCTCTGACTCAGCCAGAGCTGCCTGATTTGGAACTTTTCTTCTTCCCACAGGAATTCTGGAGATCTCCCCCCAGCTCCAGCTGGAGGTGTGGGGAAGGAGCTGGGCAGGAGCACTCGTGTGTGTGACCTGCCTGGGGAGGGGGACAGGCAAACAGAACGACTTTATTTGTCTGTGAAGAGGAGTGAAAACATGAAGGCTGCTATTTCAGGCTGTCCATGGCTTGAAATATAGACACAGAACAGAGCACTAAAAATATTTTGCTCAATTTTAAGCTGCCAGGGACTCGAGTGGGGCAGCAAACAGAGCTACGCTAAGATTCACATCGGTTGTGAGCACGTTGGTTTAAGGGAATAAAACCAGTTTTATTCACTGTGTGGTGTTTATTACACTGGCACAGAGAAGGGAAACACCCTAGCTGTGTACACAGAGCAGTCTCACAGCATCTCCCAATGTCCCCAAGGCAGGCAGAACAGGAAAGCAATGCATTAAAGATTTCTGTAATTGCTGAGTCTCCAAGAGACACAATCCAGCTGAGAATGTGCCTTTCATAGACAGTCTCTAACAGACAAGTGTGTTATGTGGGCAGGGCATAATAAGAATAAACTGCAAAACCATTAGAAAACAGCCTCAACAGCAAGAGCACTGCACAAGGATGAATAATTTTACAAAAGGTTCAATTAAAAAAAAATTTATCAATGAAAACATATTAAAAACCTTGCTGGAAAGAGGTTATACTTAAAAAAATTGTGTGGAAGAAAATGTTAGAAGAGCCCTATTAAAAAAAAAATCTACCTTAGAAAAATCATTACCAGCTCTTTGTCCATTTAACTGATGAAATTATAGAATTTTTATGTTGATGAACTGAAGATGACAGAGAAGCTGAACACTTTTACAGACCTCAAGTGAACTAGGATGCCCTCCAAGGCTTTTAGAGCATCAAAATTAGGCTTGTCAGTTTGCAGCAGGGACACTCACTGCTTTTTATGTTAGAGAAAGCTGTAGATGGGTAGTTTTATTACTTAGTCAGACACATAAACACAAAAAGTTATTTAAAAGCTTCAGATTACATTACACTGCTTTATTTTTATATGTGTATGTGTGTTTACACACACACAAAAATAAACTCTGGGAATGTAGCTACCTGGAAAATGATGACAGAAGTTCATAAAAATGTATAAACCAGTAATAACCAGTTCTGAATACCAACACACACAGGCATGAGCTGCAAATGCCAACACAGAGTATTTTTGCAGGCATCTGAAGCCTCAAGATCAACATTTCTCAACTTATGTGGAGTCACCCCAAGTATTTAAAAGGATGAGATACACAGGAATTTTCTTCAGAATGAAGATGTGTGGGCAAGGGCAGCCTAAAGAAAGTACAGATTTATTTATCTGTGTTCTTCTCACCCCAAGAAGAATCAGCTCTTGAAAGGATTTCCAAACTCATCTCTGCTTGCAATGTGAACAAATTCCATGGGAAATGGCCACGACATTCCCTGACATTCTGCTAAAGGCAGGCAGTGTGAGCAGGAACATTTCAGGGATTCTGATGGGCAGATCTGGACTCCTTGGCAAATACAGATTGTAAAAGTTCACTCACAGTGACACCCAAACAGAAGCATCTGTTTCATTCATTTTACAGCTCATAACCATAAAAATAAGTCAGATTTGAAGAAGATCAGGAACACAAAGTACAACAGGGCCCAGAGACACCAGGGAAGTTTGCAGATCTCTGACTATTAATAACCTGTTCTCCACAAATAGAAGCTGTTCTCACAATTAAAAATAATGTTCATTTCAATCGTTTGCCAGGATAAAAAAATAACATTGAACAAGGCAATTGTGCTTAACTTACATATTCAAAACACTACAAAAAGAAGCTCTTAAATTAAAATCTATTGACTTTGTTCTTCTGCTGTCCAAGCAAAGACAACAAATCCAATGGACATTTCCTTATGAACATCCAAGCAAAAGATGGTTCTGGGCATTATTAATCTGACTTGCCATCTGCTTCAATAAACTCTGCATTTTCACCTGTCCAGACAGACAAAGCCATTTAAAAATACTACAGGAAAGAAAGGCTGGAAGCTGCTGAGGCAATCACCTCCTGTAAGGAATGGCACAAATCCAGCAGCAGCAGCAGCCATGCATATGAAATAACCAGGCTTCTGTGCAACTGCTGCCTGCACAAGATGGCACAGCTTGTTTTTTAAATATGCAGACAGGTAAATCAATCTGAAGGAGAAATTAAGTGAAATATGCCTCCAAGATAGAAAAGAGTCCTGCTCTGCTCATCACATCAGGCTTTTACAACTAAAAGAAAGCATTTAATGTTGTTTGTAAGGCAAATCTCTGTGTCTGTGCTTCAATAAAATTCATTCATATAGATGAATATTTAGCTCAGGACTGGGCTTCTCCCATATCCATAGATTTTGCTGCTGATACCTAAACCAAGTCAGAGGAATAAGGCAGAGCAATAAAACTCATTGCACACAACTCATTTCACAACATGCTTTAAACCCTTCAGATGAAATTAAGGGCAATATTATCACATAGAATAATTTAAAAGGGACAAGGAAAACCCTGTAGAATAAACTAATATAGCACTTGATCAGTATTTTCTTCCTTTCATAAGGAAGAACTACAGAAATAATAATTTTACTTTGTTCTTTCTCTTAACTGCAAGATAAATCACTAAGTCTTTGCTCTCTCAAACTGCCTCCAATAAATCTTTGGTATTTTCACAGTCCTGGATCACCAGGCAATGTGGAGCTTCCAGGAATGCAAATTCTGCAAAACACACTCTAACACAAATATACAGGTATGAGGCAAATCTGACTTATACATTCAGTTACTTCCATCATCATAATAAGAGAATAATAATGAAAAAACCACTGTGCACACACACACAAAAAAATCCCCATTTCCAACTCATTTTTTCTGCTTGCCATCAACATTCCTTATCATATTAAAAATTCATAAGATCATTAAGCTCTTTAAAAACGTAAGTAGAAGAATGTAAAGCAGAACACATTTTTTTTCGTCCCTGTGATAACAAGATATTCCAGATTTTATAAGACTTGTCCCAGGTTTGATTCAATTTGGTTTCAAAGTTGCTAAAGAAGACAAGAATTGATGTGGAAGTCTATCTATTGACTAAGACCAATATATTTGACTAAGAAGCACACATCTTCCACTTCCAGCATGAGAAAACCTGGCTGACCAAAAACAAAGACATGAGGCAAAATAGGCATTTTCAGGGATGAACAGTTTCCCCACAGAAACCATTCTGAAAGCAAAGAAAGGTTCAAATACTGACCCAAACTGCTCTATTTTGTGGGTTTTCTTTGAGTGTTAATTCAAGCACAAATCTGGATGCTAAGGAAATGCACTTTTGTCACATTGTCTCTTGCAGAAGGCAACAATCAAACACAAAACCCAGCACAAAGGTGAACATTAATCAATGTATAAATTTGCTCAACATCATCACACCTACACACTCTGAACACCTCAGTAAGCTTATTTCTGCATGTCTCAGAAATCACTTTCAATAAGAATGAGGAATAGGTGCAAAATTGGGAAAGAAAAAAGCACAATATCATGTTGCTTTTCATCAATGCAAGCAATTTGTTAAATCTAGAATGAAAGGCACTGGAACAGAATCCATTGCTCTAGGCAAGAGTAAACCAACATTGTCTGGTGCTGAATTTCTTTCCAGATGGAAAGAAATTGTACATGAGGAAAAAAAATACACAGAAGGCATCTCTTTCACTGTAGGGAAGAATCTGCCAAAGGATTTCCAGGAAAATAATCTGGTGAAACCTCCTCCCTCCAACTGCAATCCTGTAGCACAAATTCAGCTAAAAATTTGACTTCTAGCTACATCACTAAGTAAACACCTCAAGAACTCATCCATTTCAGCAATCTGGACTTTAGATACACTAAGAAAAGCACTTTCTTGGCAGCTGTAAACACATGTATATGTGCAATGCAACCAATAAAAAGATTAGTTGTTCTAACTCAGTTTAAAGGAGGCAAACAAGTACCAAGGGATTTTCTCCCTTAAAACAGGGATCCACTTTCACAGGTCTGACAACACCAGCTGTTTCTCCTGGATTTCCAAAGGGTATAGCTTGCACCTCCACTGAACTCCATGGAGCTGTCTGGGAATTGTCAGAGTGGAAGAACTGTTTCTCTAAAAGAGGAGTTAGCCAAGAAAGCTCTTTGGCATTGCAGACGGCTGGGAAAGTGCCTGAGAGCCCCAAGAGGGTGAGCAGCAGCAATGCCTCCTCCCTTAGAGCAAATCTATAAGGGAATAAGAGCTTCTCAATAACCTGCAGTGCTCAGTTTACCCAAAGAACACAGGTAAAAACTTCAAAAATGAGAACAGCTCCTACTGCCACACGAAGTGCAGCAGCTGGCTGAGCACAAACCCAGTGCCAGGGTGGCACCACGGAGTGAGGCCTCAATTCATGCCTGGGAGAAGTTCCTGGAGAGATTGACCCTCCCATATAATTGCTCCATATTACCCATAGGAACAAAGTGAAATGAACTGAGGAGGGCAGGCCTTACTGTAAGTCATTACCAGCAACCACAACTGTCAGAACAATTCCAGTAACTTCCTAATGGACTCTATCGGCATTTCCTCAAATTTTGCATCTGCCAGCAGGCAGGGGCAGGGCTGCTTGCGTTATTTCCCCTGGTTTCAAACATGGAATTTGGATGGGATCTTTAACTAAAGGGAAAACCCCTCAAAACCAAGAAACACAGGCTCTGATATGTGACACTGACCTGACTAAAATGGAGCTCTCCCAGGATAACCTGTCACGGCTGATTTGTTGGGCACACACAGACAGGAGATGCTCAGCTTACAACAAACACAAGCTGTTTCTAGTCTGTGCTGTAACAAAATAGATTGTATCACTTTTCTAGCTCAGTGTTTTTTGACTAAAGCTTGGCAAAGCTGAAGAACTGTTCTACTACTCACACACTCCTAAGTAACCAGAACACAAGAGGGAATGTATTCTACAAGAGCACCATCACATAAACAACTTTGTAATAAATATCTTTTTAACTTCCAGTCCAGCTAACACAGAAATGAAGTGAGAGCTATCCCTAGGATGGCAACTCAACTTTAATGTAGTATGAAATCCTAAAATCCACACTGACAGGCATGTGTTCTGCTCCCTAACTGCATTTTCACCTGCTGTGGCTTTGAGGGTTTTTTGGGAGAAGCTCTGTGGCTTTCATACAAGACTTGGCTGAGGTATCTGATTTACAACTCTCTACCTGCCTGTTAATTAAGTCGTAGAAAATGATTCTTAAAGCTGCATTGTTAACTATGCAACATAACAAACACTTGTGGTTCAAAATGTAAAGTGCACACTGCATTTAAACTATCCACAAGCCAAATCCAGGATGCAATTCATTAATGGGTAAAGATCTCAGCATTTTTCTTCTGACCCAATTTCCCAGAGTTCTCAGGACTTTTTGTCTCAGATTGAACAAGTCACATTCTTCTACAGAAGTGCAGCTATACTTGATATAAACAAGTCTCTCAAGTGAGAGGAAAACACTCTCCATCTTTAAAATCACAACAGACCTAAGTCCTTGAAAAGTTCTAAACAGAATTCTATTATTAGGATAAAATAGGGATGCTTTAAGGGTAATTTGGATCTAGTTCTGCTTAGCATCATGGATTTGATAGAACACGAAGATATCTGCACAGCAAGCATTCAGCAGCCAAGAATGAGGAGAACCTAATTCTGATGCATTAGGAGAGGCTGAAATTAAATAAAACTCAAGAATGACATTTATGCAGTAGTGTGGTGACTTTCCAGAGATACACTCTGTATATGAGAAAATGGAAATAATCACTATTTAACATATCCATACACATCAAATTGAGTTCAAGAGCTTGTTTTTACTGGAGGATCCAATAGCAAATAATGAGCAAGCACTTCTGGCCCTAAAGAATAATGAAGTGCACAGCCACACTGACAAAAAAATGACATGCTGCATTAGAATAATAAAAGTGATTCTCAGATTGCACAAAAGGAATTCTATAAAACTCCACAATTGTTGATTGTGTTGAAAAGCTGCACCTGCTTTTCAGAACCAACCCATGCAGGAAGGATTTTAGCACTCTTGAAAGCCCCAATTTCAATACAGACCTTGGAGGGGGGAAGCTGTCCTAGTTAAGATTTGAAAGGAAAGCTAAAAACAAATAAAACATGCATCAGCAACTTGTTTACTTTTGAAAGGAGCAAAAAACTTCAGAAGAAACCACAGTGCTCTGAAGTTTGAAGTGTGGCTTTATATCTTTCCTTTTCCCCAGATTAAGACCAAAGTGCTGTCTCGAAGGGAAAGCCCAGAATCAAGAATCAGAGCAGTTTTTGCCCCAGTCACTTTTTTTCCATTATATATTCAGGAAATCTTTCACTCTGTGAGGGTTTGCTCTTTAGCTTCTGCAGACATTCATAAAGACCTACAAGAGTTTCCATAGCCACCTTCCCTGGGGTACATGGAATTTCATCCATAAACCTTCACTTTTTATACAGATGAAAAGCAAACAATGAGCTTGAAGTTCTTTAATGTCAATGTGGCTGCACCCTTTGCTACCTGGATAATTCAGTTTTGTACTGGAAGTTACACAGGAAATTCCCAAACAAAATTTTGTGCTGTGTGTGGTGGGTTTGATGGCTTTTTTTTATTTGGTGTCCCCATCACTTTAGACATGTTGAGGTATAAAAATGTCACAACAATCATCAGTGTCAGGGAAATCATTGATAACAGTATTATTAAAGCAATCCAACTATCAGGAAAGCATGCAAATAAACATCGAGACACAGAAGCTCTGGTTTAGTGGTTTGGGGTAGAGGGTTTTTTTAAGTCTTAAATACAGCACAGGAAGTTTAAAAGAAATAGTTGATTTTACCCTGATGAAGCTCCAACTATTTTTAGAGGAAAAAAACTCTTAAATCCTGAATTGCTTGGCTGATTTTTATGATCTTTTATTAAGTTATTTATAAATAATAATAACACCCAAGAGAGCATCTTCCTTTGCCTGGAAGTTGCCTGGAAGCTTTGAACCTCCCCAAATTCTCATTAAACTACTTCAATAACTTGCTCATAGTCATATAATTACATATAGTCAAATTTCTCCTTTCCCAGAAGACATGAATTGTCTCCCTCTCTGAACATAATTTACTATTAAAATAAGAAAACAGCAAATGATTCTCAGTCTGGTGCTGCAGTTGAGTAGATGATGTGCCCAAGTGTCATACTCAGTCTGGGACTGTGACAGGGGAAGCTGATCCAGCCACTTCCAGAGTGGCCTTGTGTCCCTCTGCCATGAGTTTTCAGGAGACAGAGGTTCTGCCAGCAGCCTTGGAGATAAAACCCATTCAAGCCCAGACAGAGATAAGGCTAAAGGAAGGAATCACTGATGCAATCAAGAAAACTCTGCAGCAACAGAATAGGAGACAGAGCAGAAAGACAGATCAGAATTGTATTTTGAAACAGGATTACAGGACAAGCTGTTGTGCATCCTTAAGTAAGCTTTTGCAACACCAAAAATCCTCCTTTGCTCAAATCCCTTCTTTGAAAGCATTTTCTTTGTGCTGCTGCTCAGATAGAGCACAGAGCCCTGCCCCAAAAGCCTGAGTTTTTCAGTGGTAAGGCAGTGAGGCGATTACCACAGCCATCCCAGCACTGGCACACATTTACAATGCAGTAATTTCTCACACTTCCTTATTCCAGAAACAAAGAAAACAAGCCAATGGTGTTTGGGAAAACAATGGCACACCACTGCCAGAGCTCTTGCAATTAATGGCCAGCAGAGAGACATTTTAACCTAGATTCCCCAATCCCTCCTTGCACTGTAACTTCCAGTTCAACGGGCAAAGTGCTGCAGCCCTTCTCCAGCACTGCACATCCAAACTGCACCAGATCCAGAGCAAACCCTCCAAACCAGGGCCATGCAGAGCTCCTCTGTCCTCCCAGGGCAGAGCTGTTGGGGTTTTTTTCAGAACTGCTACAAAGCAAAGATTATTCATTCCCAAGTGCTGCTTCAGTTAAAATCTGCATTCAAATTAACAGAATGGAACCAAAAGAACGCCGCATTGTGCTCTGACACGAACAAAAAATAAGTTTAATTAAGAGGCAGGTTTGATAATTAAAAAAAAAAAAGCCCTTACTGGGCCTGACTAAAGTGGAGCTCAGCAGTTCTGAGGCTGCAGAGCAGGCAGGCAGCAGGCACCCAGGGAGGAGGCTCATCACATTCCTCCCTCCCTGCTGCTTCCCCAACCACCTTGGGATGGAAAAAGGAATTGGTGAATTAGCTGCTTTTCCTGCATTCTCTCTGTTTCCAAGAGAAGATGAAGGAGATGCAGTGCTGAATTGTGTGTCAGCTGGAGCAGTCACTGCCCAGGCATCTGTGTGTCCTCTGCAACTGGAAATTAGGGAGGAGAGGGGATGGGAAGGGAGGCAAACACAGTTCTCTGATCTTAATCCAACCCTGAAGTTCCCCTGAAATTCACAGGAACCCGAGCAGCAACAGCACAGTGAATGGAAACCAGGGCATGCAGAACAGAGAACAGGGACAACAAAAGAAAAAGAAATTCTATTAAAGTAGAAAACTGGCAGCTTTCTCCCAGAAGATCAAGTCGCCTGTAATCAACAACCCTGCAAGGTGTCTCTGCATCTCATTGAGCTGATTTCTATCTGCAAATCAGTGCTGAAATGAAAATTTGTAAGGAAAGACAATATTTAGAGGATAAACAGCCAGCAAGTCACTCCCTCCACTAAGATCTTGCCTGTATCACCAACAAAGTTTGGAAGTTTTCCCTGTGATTATTCTCTACTGAATGTGCCCATTTCTACCCAAACAACAGCAGGAAATTTGAAATAGTTCTGCTGATAACAAAATGCCATAATGAAAGCAATGAAAGTGTTTAGTACTCCAGAGTACTCCACATACCTGAAGCACTGCACAAGCATTAATTTCTCATCATCTCAGATAAAGATTATTAATTATCACCATTGCACAACTGCTGCAATAGGTTCCAGTTATTTCTTCTGCCCACTTCTCTTATTCCTCTTTTCTCTTTCCCGTGCAGCACATGACTCTCTGATTTGTTTCCTCTCCTCTTTTTCCTCCTTCAAAAAACGTTTCTTACCCACCTACTCTGGCACTCTGCCCCTCTCTGTGCCAGTTTTAAACATTTTAAGACACACAGGGGTGTCTGAACACTTGCAGCAGGTTCATCTCATCTACCTGCATCACTCACTCACAAGACTCCAACTAAGAAGATTTTAAAAAATTTTTACTGGGTAGATTCACAGGCTGCATAGCAACACTCAGCAGAAACATGCAGTCACCTGACAACAACTGAAAACACAGCTAATGATATCTGCACCACACAGGCACCTGCTTCACCACCAGCCACTTCTGTTAGAAAGGGATAAATGACTAAGTTTTGAGTGTTGGAGCTGAGTAATAAAGTAATAATCACACAGTTGCCCCACAGTGAGAGAATTGGTGTTTTCACCCAGTTTTACAAGGAATTCATAATAGATAATAACATCTGTGATTTCAATCTAAATTTCTGAAGATTTCATCTATTTTTACACAAACTCATCAGTACCCCCTGGTATCACTCACCTACAATATAAGGGAGATTTTCACTTGCATACACACACAATATTGCAAATTTAAACAAGGACATTAGTTCCTTCTTTGCTGACTTAGACTATAACTCATCAATAACTGCAGAATTTCTCAGGGCAGACTCTAAGTTAACAGAATTGTTTCCTCTGAGGCAGCACTTTTCAGAGCAGTTTTTAAAATGCTAAGATAGATCTATTCATCAAAATTGTTTTCTTTAGATGGAAAATGGCATTAGAAGAAAAAGGATGACTTGTTTGTACCCCTGGCCAAAAGCACACAAACAGAGAAGATGAAATACCTTTAGGGAATGGCACAGACCCAAGAAAACAAGATTTCAGAAATGAACAGCAAACATGACCACATTAGATTGGTATTTCTTTAGGCATCTGACATGCCAAGAAATCTGATATATTAGGTAAAAATATTAACAGGGCATCAATATACAGAAACAGCTGTCTGCCAACCTTATTTTAATTAACAGGGGTTATTTTTTTTTATTTAAAAAATTAGGTGTTACTGTTCATCTCTCCAGTGGTTGGTAAAGCTATTCTTGAATTACTTGAATAGAACTTAGCCAGGAAACTGACTGACTTGGAAACTTTTTGTCTCCTATCCACAGCCAGCAGAACTTCTAGACCAATCTCCTTTCTCAACAACAAAAGAGCTGATCTATAAAATGGACTGAGCAGCAGTGCAGCTTTTGAAAGGAGAACAACACGAGGTGTTTTGTCTCACCCTCCCTGGTGTGGGGTGCAGCAGCACAGGGCTCCCTCTGCCCCCTGGCCGAGGTTGGCCCAGCTCCACTGGGATTCCAAGGTGGAAATCCCCACTGCTGCCAGCAGCACTGACACAGCAGCCAGCCCCACCCTGGGACAGGGAGGCCAAATGGACCCAGGATCCTCAGGCATTAATGGAGAGCCAGGCATAGGCAGGGCTTGCACAGCACTTTTTGTCATTCCCTTCGTGCCTAATGTGTGTTGGAACGTTTTATTCATCAGCATCTGCTACTCACAGATTTTTCATTTCCTCTCCTTTTTTAGGATTACCTACACGTCTAACGTTAAGAGGATCTTTGTGGTGTTCACAATGTGACACAAAAATGAAAGAGGAAAAAGCAGAAGAGTTTCCTGTTTCTCCTCTTTCTCCCCAGTGAGATACCCCACAAATAATCCCACCCTGCACTATTTGAAAAGCATTCATAGGAAATACAGCCCAGAGAAAACCCCAGTTTAAGTTTATCCTGTCTCACATGGTTGTGCATAAAGGAAAAGGCTGACAGAAGAGTCTGGCACTCAGCGGTGGGGCAGCAGTTCACACATTCTGTTATCAGATCATGTAATAAATATGTAATAGGTTAAAGCACTTAATATAATAAATTAAGCAGGGTCAAGATCAAGTGAGTGCTCCAATATCTGATATGAATATATAATTCCTGTGGCATTATTACACTGCTTTGGAGAATATAATAATACATTGTAAAGTTTATATTCCTGTGTCTGTTTTTCAAGCTCTTTTCTTAGATTTCACTCCACTGAAAACATTTGGATTTTTACTCCTGTATCTTTGTGTAAATATATTCATCATCTACTTCTGTCAATTAGTCTGGCACCAGGATTTACTGCACTACAAATATTCAGCATCATGACTCACACAAAGCTTGTCAGTTTATCCTAGGAGCATGTTTGGTGTAATTTGCCAGGTCCTGGTGATTTCTTGGGACCTTTTCTTAGCTTTTACAATTTTTTGGCATGAATAGCTCATTAACTGCTTTCTCTGAAGACAAATATGTTGAAACTCTCTAATAATTTCCTCTGCCAGTATCTTTTTCTAAGCTTACTGATTCTCAATTCAAAAATTTTGCAAGCTTTGATTTCCTGCCAATGTTGTCTTCTTTTACACTGGATTTCTTCACAGTCCTTACAGTTATCTCCACCTTGCAGAGTATAACATAATTAGTTTTGGACCTGTTTACTAAAGATCCACAACTCACACTTATTTCTGGTTTTCTTTTCCTCAGCGTTGTGGTGGGTTTTATTCAAGTCTTAACATTTTCACATAATGCCATAGATGGTTTTAAACTATTTCTAAAACTGCCTTAACTTTATTTTTCATGCATTTTAATCCTATAAACATACTGCAGAGTTCAACATATTTAAAAAACCAAATATTCAATGCCTCAATAAATGTTAGGCTCAAATTCTGAAGACATCTGCCAGATAATGTTTACAAAATGCTGTAAGTTTTCCTCTCTTAATTTTTGCCAACTTTTCAAAATAATGCACTCAGGGCAATATCAGTTTCTTAGAAGGGTATTTTACAGCTCCAGAAATATTTAACCATTCTATTTCAAGATCATGCTTAAAAGAAGTCCTAATTCAAGCTTTTAATCAACTGATTTTTAAGTTTTGAAGGTATTACAGGAAACTGAGGATGAAGTGGTGATATACCACAATCGAAAAAAAATTGTTTTAATTTCCTGTGAAAGTTTTTCATGCCGTTCTGTCTGTAAGTTTAAAAATAAGACAGCCACATGTAATTATTTATTTATTTGTTTTTTTAAATGCAAGCCTGCCCTCTCGTGTGAGCCTGAGGTTTAGCACAACTACAGGCAAAGAGAGAGGCAGGAAGACCAGAGCTATCTCCTTACTCTCTAAAAACCACAAACCCTTCAGTTCTTTGCTCTCACCTGTCCTGTTTTTGCTGAACAAGGACACACAAAGCAGCTACTCAGAACTTAATGCCCTCTCTGCAACAGGAATAACAACAAAGTGCTTTCTATTTGGCTTGTTATCTGCTAACCTCGAATCAATTTGCAAATATTTAAGTGTATAGGTAATTTTGGAATTAATCTCTTCCATCACTTTTTGTCCACATTCAGTAGAGACAAAAGGAAAAAAGGTTTTTCTCTGTTTGACTGAAAAAAAAAAAGGAAAGGGAAACTCAGCCAAATAATGAGAGTTTCTGTTTTGTTTCTCAAACTTTACCCCAGTCAGAGTGAAAGGCATCTACTCTCTTGAGAGGAGGAGCTCTGAGTCACAAGTGACTTGCAAAAGCCCCTGAAGACAACACAAAACTGTCACTGACAAGATCCTAAAGCCCAAATCACTGACACTACCATGACTATTATCTACCCCACACAGTTCACACTCAGCACAAGCCATAAATGTTTAAC
>VZTT01068013.1:11928-32460 GCA_013400855.1 Buphagus erythrorhynchus
GACAGACCATTGCTTGGCACTTCAGCTTTCCTCCTGTGCATTTTTATATGGTGATCCTGGGGGTAGAGAACTGCCCACTGATGAGAGACAGATGTGATTCTAGCCAGCACATACAGTTATATAAGAGGGCTGGGCATCACAGGATATACTCACAGAATTTATTTAGGGAGCAAAGTACAGTTGGGACAAGCAGTTTTCAGCACTTGTACTTCATTGCTGCTACCTGAGAAGTGTCCTGGGCAACTGTCACACCAGCAATGAGATAAGACATTTTTAAGTTTTCCTAAACTTCAGGGCAGGCAGCATGAGCTACAATACAATACCTCCAGGGCAGATATGAGAAAGCATGCATGCAAATTCTACTGAGTACCAGAGGTTTACAGTAAAACTGAGAGACTTGGGTGGATTCCTTTTCAGAAGCTATCCTTTTCTTTTTCCAGAAGTGAAGGGTTAGTCTGTAGCCAATGACCAGAAGTCAGTTTGGAAGGAAAAGTTTACTAGTTTAAATATCAAGCATTCCCAGATCTTTCTCAGCATGTGTTTTGTATCCAGTGTCCATGGAACACTTGTCCTCACACAAGCATTAGCCAGTGACTATGTCTGTTTGGAGTACAGCATCAGTCAGCGAGCTGGAAGGAATAAACAAAATACACATCAGGAAATAGTGCTCCAAAAGTTCAAAAGTGTGGGTGGAAGCCCTAGATGATCACCTAAAAGTGCTTGCAAGTTAAATAAGGAACTGAGATCATTTAAGGAGTTCAAATCAAACAGGAATAGTAGAATTTGACCGCAATTCAATAAACAGCTGAGGGAACTGGGGATAGCAAAGCATGCACTGTGCTTTACATAGCCATGTACGAAACATTCCAGCTATCTGTGGGATGAGTTTTCTGCTTTAGTTATCACCAAGTCACACTGCCTAGCTTTCAGTGCTCGTGCAGGTGAAAAGAGTGTAACTGACAAGCTGCATCCTATGAATTTAGGAGACTTTGTTTCTACTACCATTTTAATTAACCAGAGGTATCTTATTTTATCACTGAATTGAGTCTAAAATACCTCTGGTCATATGCTCAATTAGTATTTTGTGGGGGCAAAAAAATAGTTACTACATTCAAGCGTAACTTGAGCCTACAATTAACCACATACAAGGCACCCACAGCGTCAGCTCTCAGTACCCATCTCTCTTGTGTCTGTGGTCTGTCACTGCCTAAGTCTGCCCTAGAAGTCTATAGGATACTATCATCACTATCTGAAAACTTGACAATGTGGAGAACCATTTACTCTGGCAACAAGCCATCAATATACAGACTCCTCAATCACCGGCTTGCCTTAGTAACTTCCTTAAACTGGAATGAGTCTCCTGCCCATTTTTAACTGCATATTATACTGCTTCTGCTTTCTTTTACAGTCATCTGCATGTTGCCCTCAGCCCATGGAGAGATCTCTCCACACTCTTCTCCTCTTCTTCTGGGAGCTAGCTGCTACTTTCTTCTTTGCTACAACCTCACTCCCTACATATGATTTTTTCCCCCCTCATCATGCTCCAGGACATCAAGCTTGTTCTTCAACTCCATTTCAACCTCACTGGTCAGTTCTTCTCTTTATCCTCATAGTTGGAAACTTTCATTCTTCTCATTCATTCACTTTCATTCATTCTTCTCTTCTCATTTAGCAGTTATTTGTATATCTTTATTCTGTGCATGCCATGTTTCCTCTCTAATCACCGTTTCTTTACATTCTTACCTGGTCTCCAGATGCATTTATAGTTCTTGTATTTTCTCTTCTGAAGATTCTACCACTATGCAGCAATAACTTATTGCATAAGTTACTTTTGTCAGGTATCAAGGAGAAGATGCGATCTATAGCCTCTGCATCCAGCCACCTTCATTGTTTCTACAATTCTCCTGGTGTCTCACAGCTGTTCTCAATGCACCAGACTTCTTTTCTGAAAACTCAACACAAACTTCCCCATTTCTTATTTTTGCACAGCTTAAAAAAAAAAAGAACCAAACTCTAGAAATGCAAATGTTTAAGTTCTTCAGCAGACTTAGCTTAACTCTACTGCATATAAAATGCAGTCTGGCCCTTAAATATTTTAAGAAAAGTATGATGCAAGATTTAACAGGCCAGACATTTTATGGATGCTGTACTATACCACAGCTTTTAACAACAGCATATGCTGTAGTATTAATTACTCTCATAGAATATTATTAAAAATACTTTTGATTACCAATAAAAAGGATGTTATGTATGCCCAGCATACCTAACAGATTCATTCAGTACTTCAAACATTTTCTTCAAAAACATGATACTTTTTACGTGTTTATTCTGTTACTGTACCAGAGTCAACAGTCCTTTGCAGGAATTTTGCTATATTAATGCACTCTCTGCTACTAAATAAATTACATACTCACGTAAAACTAATGAAAATTATAGTAAAAAAAAAAGCAAAAGAAATTTTTTATATCACCCATTCATTCTTTGTTAGTAAAGTACATGTTTCTGATCTATTTTCAAAAAGCTACTAGAAAAGCTTTAGAAATAATCTAAAAGAAAAACAACATAAAACCAGATGCACGTTAAAATAAATCAAGGCAGCCCTTACTAGTTAGATGCATGAGTAAATCATGAAGCACCACTAAGGTCTCATGGTTCTGTAGGTAATGGTAAATTTTTCAATTCTTAGCATATTTAGTAAGTATTATGTTCCTCACTAGATTTTTTTCTTGCCCCTACTACAATATCAGAGTATTTGCTAATGCTGCCAATACCAAGGCAACATTACCATTTTGTTCAAGAAGCAGCAAGATGTCAACTCCTAAAACAAATATCCTCCAAACCTGAAGAGGCTTAAAGGACATATATTAGTCCTATCTCTACTGAAATGTAAAATGTCTATAACTGATCATTAAGTAATTTGACTTCAGCTGATGTCAAAAGAAGTATCTGTATGTTAATGTAAGAACCATACATGTCATAAAAAGAGATCAAGACACTTCTTGCAAAACTATATGCATAGGTGAAATACACATTAATCCATACCTGTTTGTTTATGTTGGCCCCCACTTGAATCAACCAATTCAGGCACTGTGGATGTCCTCCAAAAGCAGCAATGTGGGCTGGTGTTTGAGCAAAACGTGTTGTACTGGCATTTACAGAAGCTCCAGCTCTTACTAACTGCATTAGGCACTCCAGCTTTAAAGACATGAGGGAAAATAAAACCAAAAATGTTACACAGATGTGCTATGACAATTAGCGCGTGCTAAATGAATACATAAAACCTAGAAGAGCTAAACTTACTAGTAAGACTACATGAATGAAAAACAAGACAGAATATGAAATTCAGGATTGCCTCCCTCCTCCTTCCTCATTTGATCATAGACCATATCTGAGAAGTACTTAATTCTCACCTCCAAAACTGAATTTCAACTTCTATTTCAGAAAAGAGGGCATAAACACCTCAATTCTAACTACAAGAGATATTCAGTTCACTTTTGTTAAGAGGGTGGAAAGGGAGAAAAGAAAAAGAGGGAAAAAAAAAAAAAAAGCTGGGGGAGAGAGTTCTGATCCAGCAAACATGATACTAACCAGATATTATTAGATAATATTTGCCAAAACAAAAGTGTTGTTACAAGATACATAGATACTGGACTCATACTCTCAGGAGAGTTTATAGAAAGCTGTATTAGAAAAACAAAAGACTTTTCATTTCTTTAACGCATTCCTGGAGTGACAGAAGACTAGTCAAGAAAACTAATACTTAACAATATATATAATAAGTTAAATCTATACAAGAAATAAATTAATTCCACCATTCTTGTTATTTCATGTAAGAAACTGTTGAAAACAAAATAGGGTGCATGTCTGTGGCACCACAAAGATAATAAAAGCCTTTTTTGTTTTAAAAAATCGTAGTATTTTTTCAAACTATATTCTGCCCTTTTTTCCTAACATACTAAACAGAAGTGTCAGATAACCAGATACTATTTTTAAAGGTTCATAACTTCTCATCTGTAGAAACCAGGCAAACCACAGCTACAATGACCTCAACTTTCAAAAATAGTCAAAACACTTCTTTCCTGTCACACAGTAACATTGTCTTGTTGATAGGAAAAGGAACTGACTATGCTGAAATAAACAGTTTAGTCTAGGCTTCCATTTACTGTGGGTAGAAAACAAATACCACTGTGCACGCACATGCAACAGCAAAACAAAGACCCTTACACTGGCTCAGGCATTGGTTCATATAAAACAAATCTGTGGGTGTCTCAGTGTATCACAACTAAAGAAAACATCAGCCACACCACAGCTGTGGAATAGTCTGTCCATAAAGGAACAATTAAAAATCTGAATGTGGGCTGGCAGCTTGACTCAGATAGAAGCATCAGCATCAGGATTATAACATTGTTCTCTGTTGCTGTATACCAGCTTTTCTTTCTCCCTCTCTCAACCTGTAAATTCCTGATCTTGCTGAATTACACACATGAGATAAAATGATGTAAAAACCAGTATTTTATATTAGTTCTGCAAATACATTGTGAACTTCATTTGCCTCCTTCCCTCATATAATTCAAACAAATCATACCCTCTGGAATACACAGAAGTAATTTTTTTTGGACTGTAATGGAGTTAAGGCTGGACACAGTTTTACCATGAACTCTCTAACTGCATGCAGTAAGGGTGAGGATAACTGGAATATTGCATACTAATGAATCTAGCTCCATAAACATCAACATTGCCAAAGACAAAGTACCTTTCCAAAAGAAAACAAGCACTTTTGTTGGAAAAAAAACCACATCAAATAACTAGTATAAGAAAATTTCTAACTCCAATGCTACACTACTGAACTACATTTTGTATTTGCCAATATTAGACTTTCCTTGATGTTCGCATGTTAGCACCTGTAATATTGCAGTCAATATTTAGCAATTATTAATTAAATTGTTACACTGCAATTATTAACAAGTCATGTGATGGAAAACACCCACCCAGCTACACCAAGAGGTTCACGTGTGGTAACTGAAGGCAAAAATAAATTTCAGCCAGTTTTTAGAACAATAGACTTTATTAATAGAGAGAATTTGAAAACACTTCCAGACAAGCATTACAACTTCAGGAAAGAATAGTATTTCCTGCACAGGCACCAGGCTGAAAGAACTCCTTAATTAGACAGACATTACAGCCCATCAACTGAAAAGGGAAAAACACAAAAACTGATTGATTAGTACTATCCAGCACTGTTTAAACCTAAGATGATCACACACCATGATTATCCATGCAACTTCATTTTTAAACGTTGGTTTTTGTTTGTTTTTTTTTTTTTTTTTTTTTTTGCATACTCTGACTTCAGAGTCATAGGGCTTTAACAATGAATACATTTCATCTCATTAAAAGCTTGAGTATGGATCTTCTGTATCATGGCTGTTAGAAATACCTGCTTCTTCCAACATTATGGAAGAATGAGATGAATTACATCCATGAACAGGGAAAGTCAACATGACAAAAAAACAATACCTCTCTTGATCATTTATGCCTGAGATCAGGACACACAAGTCCACTTTTATTAAATAACCTAAATTTAATACAGTGGATATTTCCCAACCTAAAGCAGAGGCTAAATTGATTTCGTGAAGAAAGACAGGCCTCTGCATAGGCCACAACACTGGCAAAACACCAAGCAAGAAACAGGGATTTTTATCTCTACCACTTTTGTTCCAAAAGAAACAGAACATATTTACTACTATTTTGCTTCCTATAATGTAAACAGTCAAATGACAAAAAACAAAAGCAGAAGAGCACAAGCAAATAGATGTGCTCAGAGAAAATAAAAATTCAATTGCAAATGATTAAAAGGAAAATTAAAGTTAGTCCAACACAAAGTGAATTAAAATTAAGACCAAAATAATTTTTTTTATGCAAGACCTATATTTTCTACCTCTCTGGTAGCTTTTTTAGACTCTTAACACTTTTACATTCTGACCCATCTTCTCAGAAATCTATGGAATACCAGTGTAATTTAGGACACTATAGAATTAACTCCAATTAAAATACAGAAACTCTAATGGGAATTAATTCACATCTCAGGAGACAAGCACTTTTCTGCAGTCAGGGAATGCCCTGAAAATGCAAACTCCACCACAGGTACTCAACAAAGCCAGTAAATTTGCACTTGCTAGTATCTCTAAAAGGAAGTCCATGCTGTTATTAAATGCCCAGATAGTATAACTAGAAACATGAGCTGCAATATCCATCACCTCCAATTGACTTTGCTGGTATTTTAAGTATTACCTGCAAGCTGTAGAAGTATGTTTTAGAGTAAGTTGTTCAAGAACTCTGTTTTCACTTACAATTGTAAGAGACCCCATTTTTACTGGTACCGGTGTTACACCAGTATTCCCTCCTCATAAGCCACCTTTCCTCTTCCACATATTCATTTATAACCAACTTGACTGTTGCTGCCACTTCCTTCCTGAAGAATATGTACAGTTGCACACAAGAATGTAGTTCTACACAGCTTCATTGTACAATTCTTCAGTATTGCCCTCTGATGCAGGGAGCCATCTTCCATGCTCTATCTTTGCCACAGGCAGAGGGAAAAAGAGGGAAAGAAAACTCTCTTTTGAAGTTCACCAAACCTGGACTCCTGCTGTGTGTGCACACTCGTGTGTACATGTATGAACTGGCTTAGATTTCACTGCTTACAAGTAGTTCCAGAAAAGAACTAAATCAGTTTTGTCTTTTCAGCCTCCTGCAGAGTTGCAGTGAGAACCAATACATGTCTGGTGAACCATGTTACTAATTGGCCCTATATCAGATAGACAGACATGAAGTTCTGTCATCACATAGTTTCTTCCAGGAAAAGAAAAAAACCAAACAAGTGAAAATACCACAAAATCTAGAAAAACAAAGAAGTGAAGAGAAAGAGACCTGTTCAATAACTGTTAACGAACACTTCAAAAACTAACATTTGAAAACTAGTACTTTGAGAAACAGAAGAATTTTCCATTTTGTTTTGATGAATGTGAATTTGGGAAACAAAAAGCCATAAATACGAATGCAAGACAGGCATCCGAGCTGCTCTTGTGCCACTGCTGGAAACACTCTGTTAACTGCTGAAAGGCACAACTATAACCATGCCACACAAACACAAACCAGTCGTGTTTGGGATCCAATTACACTACTGTAACTTTTTCAAAGTGCTGTGCAGTCTTCGGCTGTGAGAAAGGAACACAACTTAACTAGACTATAAAGTATGTAGATAACTTCCATAAATTTCTGCCTAGATCTGATGGCTTTTAAGGAAAAAACATACACACAAAATTCTATAAAGTCCATTTATAACCTATGTATCTTTGCAAGTCTCATTTCATCAGTCAGATTCCCCCCCATATGCAACACCAGCACCCATCAAATTTTGGCCGTACCTAAGAATGAATATAGCAAATACAAGCACAACATGTTGCAGGCCGACTTCTTCCCTTTGTTTGCAGTTTCTGCAAGAGTCTCTTCAGGAGAAACTGGAATGCACACAAAATCTCACTCAAGCTAGGATGGTTAACAGAAAGCTGAAGATGCATAAAGGAAAAAACAAAACGACACACACTATCCAAAATCTATATCCAATAATCCAATATCCACTACCTTGCAAGGGCAAGGCTGCCAGAAGCTCATACTGAAAAGAAATTCTTACAAGACAGAAAAGAAACAGAAGACTGTAAGGCCAATTAGTATCTTAATATTTTCTGCGGGCGTATTTCACAAGGAAAATAAAGGCACTCCAGTTTTTTTAGACTGCAGATTATTAGCTTCTTTCTAAACAGATGAAACACTATTCTACATTTTGGATTTTGTGGGTTTAGGGTTTTTTGCTTTGCTTTGTTTTAGGACTGGAAGGCTACTTAGTTTCTATAGGTTATGTGATCTTATCTGCAGTTGCTTCTTTTGTAAGCAGCTTTAGCTATCTCCTAATGTCCTTTTATAAACCATGACAACTGCCTAAGTACATCAATCTTCCTCCTCTGGCACATAACCAATAAGCAAATAGAAGTATATGGGAAATGGGAGGGAGAACAAGAACAAAAGCTCCTCGAATTCTGAACTCAGACAAATCAATGAGGAAACAAAATCAGATCCCAACCCTCTAGGATGGAATTCTGCATAGTCTGAGATACTTTACTGCACCAGGAACAGGAAACGCACATATAAAAAATCGAGAAATTAGAATACCACTCCGTCTAAGATGTGAAGTTAGCGGAGCTACTTATGTTTCGGTCTTTTCTGCAACGCAACGACGCCAATGCAGAAAATTCCTGAAGTATGAACCAACCGCAATTTATTTTTCCTACTGAAGGCAGAAGAGGAGCGCCTTACAGGCACAACAAGCACCTTCTGTCCAAACTCCTAAGGAGCCGGTTGTCATAACACAGGCACCACAACACAACGGTCTCCAGGTGCGGAGCCTGAGCACGACACGGATCGCGACCAGACCGCGCAGACAAAGTGCGAAGCGCCCCGGCAGGGAGGGCCGGCCGGGAAGGAGGATCAGCCGCGGGCGGGGAAGGGGTCGCGCCGCGGCGGTGCCTCCAGCCCGCAAGGCCAGCGTCTGCCATGGGTGTCCGGAGGGGATGGCCGCTCCTCCCCATCCGCTCCTGTGCCGGCGGCCCGGGCAACGTTCGGCAGTGCGAGACGCGGGGCCGCCGCTGTCACCGGGGAAGCGGCGGGGAGGGAGAGGGGCGGCTGCCGCCGGCAGCGGGGGTGGGATGAGTGATGCCGAGACGGCAGGTGCCGCCAGCCCCGTGACCTGCGCCACCCACGCCTCGCTGACCGCGGGGACATGAACGGAGCCAAGCGCCACGGCTGTCCGCTCCCGTCCCGCCCGATTCCCTGAGGAGAGGCAGGAGGCGGTGAGGAAAGGGAGGGGGGGCGGCGGCGCCTCCCGGCACAGCGCGCGCTAGGGGCAAAGATGGCGCCGCGTTGCGCGCGAGCGGGAATCGCGCCCTCCTTCCCCTTCTCCTTCCCGTACCCACCCCCGCTCCCGCCGCCAGCTGAGTCCGGCCAGGCCCCACCTTGCCGAAGTGCGCGGCCCAGTGGATGGGCGTCCAGCCATAGAAGGAATCCTCGGCCGCCAGGTCGGAGCGGGGCGAGCTCTGGAGCAGCGCGCACAGGGCGGGCAGGTCCCCATCGCGGCAGGCGCGGTGCAGGGGGAAGCGCAGGGTCAGCAGCTCCTCGCTGGAGAAGCCCGCCTCGGGGCCGGCTCCCAGCGACATGGCGAGCGGGAGAGCGGTGAGAGGGAATGGGAAGGAATGGGGGAGGGAGAAGGGGAAGAAAGAGCAGGCGGGCGCGCGCTGCCCGAGCGGGAAGCGGCGGCGACTGCGGCTGGCGCGCGCGGCCCCAGCACAAAGGGAGCGGGGCGGGGCTGCGCGCGACGCTCCGCCTCCTGGGGGCGGGGNTCCTCTCCGGCTTCGCCTGTCCCGCCTTCCCTCTCTCCATCTCTGCGCCTTTCCTGCCTCTCTCTCTCCCGCCCGCCCTCCTGTGTCTGTCTCTCCCTCCCTCCTCTGCCTCCCCACTCCCTTTCCTTCCCTCCCCCTTTCATCCTCTTTCTCCTTCTCGTTCCCTCTCCCTCTTTCTCCCTCCTCCCCCTCTCCCTCCTTCTCTCCCTCCCCGCCTTCCCTCCTTTCCCTCCATTCCGCTCTCCTCTCTCCCTCGCCCCGTGCCCGGATTTTCCGTTGTGGAGGCGGCAGAGCCGCTCTCGCCGCCGCCGCCCCGGGCCGGTGTGGCCGCAAGGAAAAGGCGGCGGCGGCAGGGCTGGGCCGCGGGGCACCGGCTGTGGTGGTGTCTGCTCCCGTGCACCACGGATGTGCTGTCAAGCCAGCCTCAGCACGGTGGGTTTGTGCTGCTCAGTGGGTTGCAAACCAAAGGATAACGCTGTCAGCGTCTGGTTAAAATGACAATGCCAGATTTTAAATGGCAACCAGAAACCAGTCCTTGAGCAATGACTCCGCAGAATTTTTAAGGAACTTCTGTTGGTTGCTCCTAATTGTTTTTTGTCCGAAGTATTTGTGAACGACTTTTTCTGACATCAGTAAAATTTAATTGATGATGTTGAAGAGTACAATTGTTTAAGTACATTCATCTCTCCCTGAAAATCATGCAATCACAGAAGCATAGAATGGTTCCTGTTGGAAGGGACCATCCAATCCCCCTGCCATGGGCAGGGATGCCTTCCACTAGACCAGGTTGCTCAGATCTCCATCCAACCCGGCCCTGAACACTTCCAGGGCCATCCACAACTTCTCTAGGCGTCCAGGAGTATTCCTTTTTCAGTATACATTATTAAGCAATGCAAGTCAGGAATTATATTCTGAGGCAAAGAAGGTACAAATAAATTTCTGTTAAAAGTGTCAAGAGACCCAGGCATTTAAAAACTTTAACATCAGGCTAAATTAATGACTAAGATACTGTAAAATATCTTTTTCTTAGTATAAGACTTCTGACTTCTCAGAAATTGTGATTCTGTAGGCATTCCTCACGTTTATGTGGCTTCTTTGCATTTTGGCATGTATAAAGCTGTGTGTGTACAGTATCCAGTGCTCAGAGATAAGGTTCCAGCATAAAGAAAAACACCTGCACATAGAAGGAGCTGCACCTTGGCTTATAGCCCAGCATGAGACACCCCGCTGACATATGCATCCCATGGCAAGTACTCTTTTTGTACATATGTAAAATCTTAGAAAAGGAAATGGACAGTGAGCATATGGGGCAATATTTTAGCCTTCAAGAAGGTGATTAAGGAATTAGTACATTGTGGAAAGGCACTGATAAAGAGTGGGTGTTTGGTTGGATTGTACTGCTTTCATGTAGAGAAGGTCCTTTCCAGAAAGCTGTTGCAACAGCAGACTGGAGATTTGGCTTAAGATTTTCCTTAAAATATCACAGGGATGGCCTGAGCTAGAAACTGTGTATTTAGGCTGTAAAAGTCATAGCAAAATGAAACGCCATTTTTTTTTGTGTTCTCAAAGTTTTGTTTTGATCTGCACAGTCAAATAATAATATACAGTTCTCTATATTTAGGACTAGAAGGACAAGTCTGGTATCAAGATATTTAACTTTGAATTCATAAAAATAATTAACTTGAAATGTGGCAGTATTTTTTATAGCTGTATGAAGTCAGAATATGAAGATGGAAATCTTGCTTTCAGAAACTTTTGGTTTGACCTTACCTGTCTTTTTTATTTAAACTGTGAAGGCTTATTTAATTTTTTTTAATCTGCAAAATGGGAATAATAAAATCCTGTTCTGAGTGATGAGAAGAAGCTCAATTAATCAAAGTGCTTTGAGGTAAAAAACGTAACACTGTGATACAAATATACAGACAAGGCATTTCAACATGAGGCATTACTGCAGCTAATATTTGTATCCCCTATATGTTATTAAATATTCACCAAAATAAAATATTATTTCAGCTTCTAGAATGCTGCCAAGTTATAGATGTCAGAATAATGTGCAAAGGAGGATGGCTTACGAATCAGTCCTTTTATAGATGGTGACACTGAAGCACAAGAAAGCTAAATGTTTTGACCAGGGGAGGGAGTACTTTCAGCTACAGCAACTTTCAGTTCAGTCCCTTATCCTTTGCTTTACAAAAACATCCATTTTATATTGGACCTGGCCTTTGTTTTCAAAAGCTCTGAAATTTCATCATCCTATATGCACTTCTGATCCTGGGTTATGGGGATTTTTTTCACATGTACAGCTAGGTAGATGCTAACACTTTATATCTGCATGCCTTATTTGGGGATTAAATAATGCAGATCCTATATGATGGAGCAATTGAAAGAAAAAAGAATAAAAAAACAACAAACCAAACAAAACCAAACCACACAAAACCCAAAAACAAACAAGGAAAAAGCCAAACCAAAACAAAAACCCCCAACCTATACCACAGCTTATGTCATAAAAATGGACCTTACCAAAATGTTTGGTATTAAAGAACATGGTTTCCCATGCTGAAAAAAGCAATGTTTTTTATACTGTGGTATTTAAGCAATGACATAATTGTTCACATACTGTTTATAACTATCATAAAAGGCAATAAATGTAAAGAATGTAGTGAAGAGGAACAAAAATTAAAGATTCCTGACCTTGATAAGATTAATATTCAAGATTTACATGTGCTTTTTATCACATACAGGGATATAGGAACTGCCACACCAGACAAAGACAGGTGTCTGGCTGGCTAGTTTCCTTATGGACAGTGACTTCATTTACCTTCTCGTAGTTCCTACAAGGTAGACAACTATCACTGCATTTCTTTTGGAAAGGAGGAAGGAGAATGCAGAGAGGGGAAGAGGCTTTAACAATGCTGTGCAGGAATTCAGCATGTGGAAATGAACTCTGCTATATCTTATTTCATGACTAAATTCTTTGTTATGAGGTCAATCTTTTTTATTTCCATGCTAGTGATCCACACAAAAAGTTCCAAAATAGCACAGCACAGTGCTCTCTATATGAGACTGATTCCTTAATCAGTCTGTAGTTGGCATATGACTTGTGAAATCACATCTGTCTCTCTATTTTTTGAAATGTGAATCATTATCCAGAAAAATGTAAAAGCGTGTATGTTTTGATATTCTGCATTTCCTTTGACTTCCTTAAAATGTTTTGGCAACGGACTTTATAAGTTAATTAAATTTAATAGAAATAGAATCTTTAACTACTGTCATATCTTGTGAAGCTGAGGACATGGAAATTCTGGGTTTTTTAACATTTCATTTCAATTACATTATAATTTATTCTTTTGTACTTCTCTGTCATTATTGTGGCTGGATTCTGTACAGAACAATACACATCTCAAAGGGATTTTCAACAATCTTGCTGTGCAAAAGATCAGATACATAAAATATAAATCTGTTTTGTGATTCTAACTTCTGTCTAGATGATAGATTCGGTTTCCCTGACCTGCTATTATGATCTGTTTGCACATGGAATAATCAAAGAAATTGACAGTCATGGGTTAAACTGTGATTTACAAACTTTTCGGAAAAAAGGGGCACAGTAATATGTAACATTTCAGGTTCTTTGCCTTTCTATTTTATATAGAGATTTTAATGTTTAATATGCTTTTTAAACTAAAGTCTTTATTGGAATGCAGTAAATAGTATTGTAAATACTTACAGTATTAGTTATTTAAAAAATACATTCTTGATTTTTTAAATGACTCCGAGAGTTCACCTACTAAACTTAGTAGAACACATTTTTGTATATTTGAAAAAAAAAGTAGTTATTTGCAGTCCTATTTGCATTAATTTCATCCTCAATTCTATTCTTGGTCTTTTAAGGGAAGTGAGAAGCTTTGTTTCTGTTTCTGTCAGATCAAGGAGGTAGACTTCATGTTTTGCTGGGGCGTTTAACAGAATTAAATTTCAAACAGCAAAACACACAAAAGAGCTTATAGGCAAAGTGGAGTGGAAGAAGAGATTGGCTCTATTTTAGCTAAGTTTACTTTTAGGTTCTCTTTTGGCTAATGGCACAGAAATAAAATGGTCTATAAACGAAGCCTTCTTGAATATTCACTAGTCTAACAAGTATATATTTAAAAAGTAAACATGTTATTTTAAACGCATGGTTTATGGAAAAGGACTTGCTGTGTTACTTAGCTGTAGCGTACTTATCTTCTCTGTGCCACTCTGATACAAATAAATTGTATTTGCCTGTTTCTCTTTTCAGACAGGTTGAATATTGAGCATTTTATAATATCTTGTACTGGGCAAAGTCAGGGTTCTGTTGTTTTAGTTGTTTTGTTTGTTTATTTGTTTTGTTTTGTTTTAAAGTACTCTAGAATTTAATTAAGTACAGAAGTCATTCAAATTCCTCCATTCTTCCTGTAGCAAGTTTGCACTGGTTAACACTTAGGGCTTTATTTAGTTGCCCATACATACATTTCTAGTGCCATTTGATATGCCCAAGAGTATTTGCCCCTGTTGCCAGCTGCTGCTGCAGGACAGGATCAGTTTACAAAAGTTCTCTGCCCTGCCTGCACAGAGCTGATAGATACCTTGCAAGTCTGAAGGCTTCTTAGGCTAACACTTCTCCACAAATGTCATTTGAATTGATGTGCCCAGTCACATAAGGAGTTCCTCAAATTTTGTCTGGTTCTGAGTCCCATAAAACCTCTTGTCTTTGGAGGAGGTTGTCACAGAGTGACTGTTTACATCCTGCATTATGTCTGAATCTAGTTCTGGGTCTGTAGGTCATTGTTGTAGCTACTTGTGTTTAATTTTGTTTTCCTATCTTTGAGGGTCATTTTCCAAAAGGAGACAAACTTATTCAAATGTTATTCATCTTCCATTTTTCTTTCTTCTTCCTTTTTTTTCCTTTTTCCCCCCTAAAACTCTCAGTGAACTGTGATGAAAATGTGACATTTCTTTAGAGCCATGTATTTTTTTAGTAATGGTGGGAACTTTCCATAATTTTTCCAGTGTAAATAGAGACTGACTCATAATTTTCAGGGAGTAGTTCAAAGATTAGATTGCTTCCGATTTTTGGTTAAATTAAACCGCAGCTGAGTGGTGCACCACTTGAAATATGTTGTTCTTATCTAGATAATTGGCTGTCTTCACCTTTCTTCGGCAAAGACCAAGTGTTCTATTTAAATCACTCTTAAAACATAATTGGAAATAAATACCTTTTTCTTTTTTTCAGATGGAAGTTATTGGGTAAAACAACTGAAACATTTTGTAAAAGCTAATTTCATAAACTTAGAAACATTGGTGTTCAAGTGCTAAAACTGAGTGTGCATAGTACGTGAGGCCTCTGGAGGTACAAAGATCAGAAAATTAATAGCAGCAGTAGCTACTAACATGGAAAAAAAAAGTCATGAGTGGAAAAACAGTAAACTGAAAGTCCTTTATCCTCCTTTCCACTCCTCAGTTCTCAGAGTTTTGTCTGGCAAGAAAAGCAGGGAATCTGTCTGACTTTCAAATAATTACTGATGTATTACTCTGTTGGAGGCTAGTAGCAAAGAGCAGCTGTGCCCTGTAGACAGAGCCAACTTCTCCCTTTCCCCATCCCCCATTTCTGACTGCCTTCCCTGGAGAAAGCAATCTCACTGTTAAATAAACTAGGGTTGGGTTGCAAGACAAACCAAGAGTTCATTGGGAAAATCATTACTCATGCGTAAAGAAGCCCTTTTTAAAAACTTTGCTGCTTAGGAAACGATGCAATTTCGTGGGTAATAAATAAAAACAGATTTGTTGCACTACAGTTGTAAAGCTGCCATCTTTTATGAGCCTGGGAAGAGTGACCTTTTTCATCATAAGGCTTTGTCAATTCTGCCTCTATGCAACTTTTCTCTTCTTCATACATGTGGGTCACTGGGCTGTGCCCAGCTGAGAGGCCTAGTCCCTAAAAGATAAGGGAGTTAATTATAGTTCTTGGCTTTTTGACAAACTGCCTTTCTTTTTCCCACATTCCTTACCAGATTTAACTGAAAATTAATATTTCTTGAGTGGCAAAATACCAGTACTGTGGTTAAAAACAGTAGTGTAAGAAAGCAATACCAAACCATTTCCATTTATATTGAGCCTGAACCAGAGTAATGGAAAGGTTCTTCAATGTCCTCATCTTCAAATTGTGTCCTGACTGTAAAAATAAAAATAAAGGGAAAAAAAAAAGAAGCTGACATTTAGGGTGAATATAAGTTTCACTTGCTGATTATTTGGATTCAGTAAGTAACTCCTATTTGGAAAACTGGATTGATTAATTGTGTAATAATCTAGAAACTTTCACATGAGAAAGTATTTAATAAAGGTGAAAATGCCATTTCCACTTACAAAGAGAGGAAACAAAAATCCAGAGGAAGGTGAAGAGTGAGAAACATCTGTCTCTGAGCCTAGCAAGTGTTCTTGCTACCTGCACCTTGTGCAGTGATATTAGATTCTTGTATTTGAAGGGTTTAGTTCTTACTTCTCAGAAAGAGCATGCTCCTCCCCAAACCGTGATTTAACAAAACAATTGTGGCACCACATTTTCTTCTGAGATTGGTGCCTGGTGTTTCAGGTGTTTGGAAAGGGATTGAAAAAAACTAAAACAGCCTGTGTTATCAGAAATGGTTTCTATTTCAGCTTGCATCATATGAAAGGAGCCATCTTGTGGTTGTCTCCTTTGCAAATAAAATGTTGCTGTAAGATTGCTTTGAAAAGCTGAAGTAAAACATGTTTCTACACCTCTCTGATGATTTTTCTTCTATTGTTTAGAAATGTAACATTCTGAGTAACACTTGACCTTACAAATGTTTTTACTTGGAGAAATTTTTTCTATCAAGTCCCAGTTCTATCAAATCTTCAGAATTAAAATAGCACATCTGTCTGTTCATACAGGATTAAACTAGATGCGTTCAGTCTGCATTTCACTGCTAGTCAGTCCATCCCAGTATTTGCTAGTCCTCTGAGCTCTGTTCAGACTGTAATCTCCACTCTAAATTTTGCTTTAAACTACTATCAACAGCATGCCCTCTGAAATACAACTCTTAGAGGAGCTGTTTGTGATGCTAAGTGATATCTATCTGTCTGTCTGTCTATCTATCTATCTATCTATCTATCTATCTATCTATTCTTCATTGTAACGTACTTGCTAGGAGTTCTGTGCATTCCAGGCACAAGCCATCCCTACCCTTGGCTCTTGGATTTCTAACTTGTCTTGGGGAGCCAACATTTAGATGATACAGAAGTCGGATTTCTTCACCTCTTTGCTGATACACAATGGCACTTACCAGTTTTAGAGTCTGATAAATTTACACAATCCTGAGTAGATGAGCAAATTTATTTTATGTAGATTAGCTCACTGATGCTTGTATCAATTTATTTAAACATATTTTTAAAAATCCCCACCAAATAACCTTAGTTAAATCATATAAACACAAGCTTCAGTCACAATGTTTCAAGTTCAGTTTCCCTAATGACTTGGAATAAGGTTAGGTATGATTCAGCTTGGTTAAGCCATCTGCCTACATCAGTTGTTAGTAACTAAATGTAATATCCAGGCCAAGGATCACCATAACTTGTTGAAAATATAGAAAAATGTTACAGATTTTATTTGATTGCTTTTTGATACTGATTGGAAGGCAAAGATATATGAAATCTGTATTTCTGGTAAATTCATGCACATACAAAAACTAACAAATAAGTCTTACTTTAGAATGTGCCATTTGGGGTTTATCATATTCCTCAGAGTTGAAAAAAAGATTGTTCTAGGAAAATGTAAATCTGGAATTGGGGTTTGAATTGAGACTGATATTTTTTTCTGCTGAAACAGAAGGTAGACTTTGAGAAAAGGAGAGACAGCATTAGTAATAGTTTTTACTACACCTGAATTGGAAAGACATTGTAAAAAATAAATTTTGGGAAAGTATTTGAGACATTGGATTAAAATTAGACCTGATAAAATTTTCGATCAGAGAACACTGATTACTTTTTTACTGAAATAATATGTGGGCTCCTTCAGAATATGTTTTCTTTGTTAAGTATAACATTTTTAAATGAAAATCTGATTTTTAAAAAATTACTGAAATAGTTCAAAACTTCATACTAAAATTGAAATGTTTTTAAATTATTAAATAACATGCTTAAGTTTCTTTTCATTGTTTTAATCTCTTACTGATATCTTTACTTTTTCTCCTCAGTTAAAGAGAAAACTTAAAAAAATATATTTTTCTTGAGATGGAAAAATAATTTTCAGTGTCACTCTAAATAAGATCAAACAGTCAAATGACATCTCACTGTTTGAGAAAATTACTTAATTGAATGAAGCACCGCAGTTGTAGAAAACATAAGTAGGGTAGTCAAAGGTATCATGATCTATGAGTAAGATTGCGTTTCCTCTGCTGTAAGCAACAATAATTTTCATGCATAATCATAGATCTTTACTGTCTATTTTAATTACTGCTCTCTATCTTACATCTAGTAAAGGATACACAATCTCTGGAACAAAAGACGTAGAAGAAGATTCTTGCCTAGGAAATAGGTTAAAAGCAGGTGAGTTAAAATATCTGCCCTCCAAAAGTGTTGCTGGTATGACAGTGATGATTATTCTGAGTGCTGGAATAAGAGAAACAACATATATATGGGATTATTTTTCACACAAACGATGTGCAGCTATGTAGGAAAGTAAGTCTTTCAATGTACAGGATTCTGGAAGATAATGGATCAGAATAACAATTGAAATAATAGTAGTTAACCTGCCTCATTTCTGTAGCTGTTAGGATGCAGAAAGTCTCCTTTCAAAAATTGAGTCTGTGCATGTCTCAAGACAACCACCAGTTACACAGAACCACAGCCTGACCTCTGTCTCTACATATTTGAGTGGTACTGGAAGCAAAAATTTATTTTTCATATGTTTCCACAAAAACACGTACTTACTTTGGTGAAACTGAAATCACGGATTCATAGATCCCAGACAGATGTAGTTGTGGAGCTTTTTTATGAAAAGTCATATAAAAGTCCAGAAATTTGGCAATTGTAGCATATTCAGAGGAGAATATACACACATTCTAAGAAATGAGAAATGTAAAGAAGTTGAGAGGATCAAACGCAAAAATGGACTGCTTGGAAGACAGTACCTTTTTAAAGTATTGCATTCCCTCTAATTGCTAAACTCTCTGAAAGCTGTTGAAAAGTATCAGCATATACTCATTTAACAGAACTGATCAGAGTTGATTAGAATTACCTGGATTCTTCCAGCTTCCAGAAGTTTCTTGTTGCTAAGTGATTTTGTAGTCATAGATACGTTTCTTACCTAGGTCAGCACTTCCATATTAATAAACAAGAAGTCAAGTAAGATTTTCCCTAGGAATAAATCACTGCCATCCACTGTTTATGGAAGCTTTTAGCAGATCAGCCTTAAAGTTACCTTTGCCCAGGTTTTTTGTTTTTGTTAGCTAGGATTACGCTGAGTTGGCAATCAGAAATTGTGTTATTCAAAGCACTAAGGAAAGCATTTTTAAACTGTTTTGTGAAATAATTAAATGGCAGAATCTGGAAGAGAATGTTGTAATGCCACAATCTGGAAATTAATCCAAAAAAGAAACTATTTGTCTCCCTGCTTTTTGTTCCACCTTGACATACTAAATTAATGTGTAATTTACTTGATTGAAATCTTTTGCTTCAATAGTAAACTCCTGATTTGCTAAAAATAAAATACTTTTGACACAGAGAGACATTTCAAACATCTGTGGAGGAAAATGAGCTTTATCTATGCTCTGAAAAGTTTACAGATATCATGTACATGGTACTGAATATCCAATGTGAGAGCCTGGTGGAAGTTAATCAGTGATATTTTCTGTGAATTCACCTTCAGATGAGTGTTGTCTTTTTGTCGTTTATTTTGGTATTATATTATAACAAGTGAATATTTGTTCATTTTTATAAAACTTTAGATTTAATCTTGAGAAGTATAGTGTACTTTTACCTCATCCAGTAGATGCTAGACATCATTTAAATCAGCTAAATGCTGCTAAAACTCTATTGCACACCCTTGGTTCTTGCAGACACCAGCCTGTCTTTCGCCAGTGCCATCTCTTCTGCAGTATCTAAGTCCAAGTTCTGGTCTGATTGGAATCACATTATTTTTCACTGAACTCACCAAAATAACAGAACAGATTTGAACTGTTATCTTTGTTAATTAGATAGATGATTTTACTGTATAAATCTGTGCCTGTGATAATTATTTGGCTGGTCTGAAGAAATGGTTATAGTCTGAGTGCAGCTGTGTAGAAGGTGACTGTGAAGACCTTGCCTTATGTGCAACTTCAGTACGTTTTCCTTGGCCTGCTGGGTGTATCAGAATACTTTCTGAAATAACACAGCTCTCAGCAGGAAGTGCCAAGAGTAAATGCTGGCTTGAAAGCAAAAGCTTTAGGCAGAGAAAACCAACATGGCAGCCTGGAAGCCTCTACATGGAGTAGTTTTTATTTTATCAGATGCTGTCTGCCTGACTGTAGTGGCAACATTCTTGTATCAAAATATCATAACATGCAGATATTCTTTTTATTGACCAATCTTTCTGACAGGTACAGACATTTCAGGGAGAGAGGATGTATCTTGTTTAGTCATGGTGTTGCCATTCTGAAGAAGTTTCTGAAATTAGACCTAGCAAGTTTTATGAAGCATCTTACAAGGAAGCTGAAACCACAGCCATTATTTATATCAACATAAAGTAGTGGTGTAACCCCAAAGGAATGGCAATATGTTATTTTAAGCAATCAGACAGGACATGAGAGGCTGTCTGATATCACACATTGGCAGAAAAGTTAATTCTGAAGATCTTTAGCCATGCCAGGTTTTGAAATGACAGATAGTACCATGTCTAAAATGTGTTATCTTTTTAGAAACACACATAATTTTCTCCCTGCTTGGGGAATAACTGTTTGCTAATCACAGTAATTAAATGAATGACCAAACTTGCAAATCTGCTTTGGCTTTCAAGCATTTGAGAAGCTGAGGAATATCCAAGCAGTTTGGATACCAGCCTGCATTCTGG
>VZTT01068013.1:45618-59129 GCA_013400855.1 Buphagus erythrorhynchus
CATATCTTCAGATATATAGAAGTTTCTATATGAAATCATCTGGCTCAAAAGGACATTTAGGGCATCTTTCTGTTGCCAGGCAGGAACATGTGTAGATATATCCCTTCTGACAGATACAGGGTCTAGTGTTTTCTTAGAGGTTGCTAACAATGCTAAGGTTGTGGCACCTTTCCAGAAAACCTGTAAGGACATTTCCCCATGTCCAATCTGAATTTGCCTTGCTGCAGTTCCTTTTCATTGCATGCACCAGACACATGAAAAAACACATTATTTCCATGTGGTTTGAAATACCCCTTCTATATATCTGAAGATATGTTCCATCCTTTTGAATAGGTCATATATTTTGTGTATTGTGCTGTTGTTCCTACTTTGCATTCTCACTTTCCCCTTGCTATTATCAGTAGCTTCATTAGCACATGTACCTATTGTTATTCTTACAGTTCTTTCATTTTTGCCTCTAGTACTTGGAGTTAGAATCTTCACAGTGAGTAACTTCTTGGTAGTGAAACATCAAAATTTGCTTTTATATTTTATCTAAATTATTTTATTCCCTGGTAAAGACACAAGATTTCTAAGGTCAGTACAACAAAAAAATTTTGCTAAGTCATTGGAGCGTAAATGTTTTATTTTGGTGTTTTTTAAAGACTGATTTCCATTTTCAGCTCTCCAGAATGAAAAACAAGTAGGTACAGGTATCCCTTTCATTTCCCTCTGTTTACAGGATGTCAGACTGGACAATTTCATGCAGCTGCAAATCCTTCTGTAGAAACAGCTTTGTGCAGCAGGGCTATATATCTTGCCCCTCAGAAAGCTTTAAATTTGAATTAGCTAGATGGTCTGTGCTACCAGCTGGTGGAGAGTCTGAGTAGTCTGCCCCTAGAAGAGAGCTCTTGTTGGGCAGCAGTGTTTGCCATGCTCAGCTTCTCACCATGAAACATCTGTGCTCCCTTCAAGACAAACCTGGATCATTTCACCTCACATAATCCTAGAGCAGCATCATGGAATAACTTAGGTCAGAAGGAAACCCTGGAGGTCTCTAGTCCAGCCTCCAGTCCAGCCAGTCTTATAAAGGACTTTTTCTAGTTGGGTTTTGAGTAAATACAAGCATGTGGTCTGGTCTCCTCTATATGAGATAACAGAGCCAGCCGTTTCCCAGGTGAAGCAAGCCCAGCTTTCCCAGCCTCTCCTTTTGGATGGTGTGCTTCAGCCCCTGGACCACCTCTGTGGCCCTGTGCTGGACTGGCTCTAGACTGTCAGCAAGTACTGGGGTGCCCAGAATAGGAAGTACTTCTCCAGGGGGAGCCCCTCAAGTGGGAATAATGACCTTACAAGCAAGAGAGGAAAAAACCACTTCTCTTGGCCAACTGGCTACTCTCTGAGTGCTCAAGGTGACAGGGGATTGATGTAGATGAGAAAATTTTTGTATGGATTTAAAAGTTTTAATTTTTTTTCCCTTTTGCTTCAGGCTGCTTATGAGTTTTCTTCAATATTTGTGCTTAATCCCCATATATGTAGCTTGTATTTAGAGTTCAGTATAATTTTGAATGCCTCTCTCAAAAAGTCTTTTCCACTTCTTTTTGCTACCAGTGCCCCACACTTCTTGTGTGTTTAAACAGATCATGGTACCTAATGACCAGGTGGGACATAGGTCCATTTGTAGGCTTGCATTGTTCAAAGCCTTTAAAGGAAATGCTGTCTACACATTTGCTTCTAGAATAAGTTTCAATATTATTAATTAAATATTCAGATTATCTGGAGCATTTCTGCTGTCAATGTATTTATACCTCCCTGCCTGAGTAGAAAGCTGAGGCTTAATTGTGCTGTGGTCAAGAAGCTCACCCTTATTTTGGGAGCTCAACTGGCTGTCATGGAGGGACAGTTTCCATTTCATCTGAACACATCCTGTGCAAGTGAGATAACTCAATCATGAACATATGTTACAGGAAGTACAGTTGTAGCACATTGGGGTTTTTAAATTTATTTTTAGACTTATGACTAAAGGGCAGTATCAAAGTTCATGGTCTAAAAGTGAATATTTTGTGGCAGTCATCTTATTTTTAAGTCTCTTAACTTGACACAGGATTCCTCTTAGCTTGAATGGTGATCAAAAATATATACAGCTGTACTTTGCAATAAACAATTAAATGCCTTTGTGGAAGCTGAATTTGCTAATGTGAGATTCTAGTGTTTACAAACCTAGCAAAAGAACAATATTTGACTACAAAAAGTGGAAATCTTTCAAAGTTTGTTTGCTTAGTTTTTATTTTCATTTTAGAAGAGGAAGCTAAATTATGGCCAGTTTTGTAGTCCTGCAGGCATGATGTGCATTTGTTTATCTTTCTCATTTCATTAGGTTATTTGGCTGTAAATTAAATCTAAAAATATGTGTATTTCAGATAACCTGTACTGTTTAATAAATACACACCTAAAATGTACTTTAAAATCAAGCAAATTATCTGTCTTGTGCTTTGCAAATCAAAAGGTACAAACCAAGTCTTAAATAAAAGTGTCTTGGGCTCAAATGTTGGTCTCTTTATTTTGTGGAACAGTATCTGGACCTCAAAAATTCCTGCTGTGTGTCTTTAAGGAGTAAAGCCCATCTCCATGTGACTAAGACTACCCTAGCCTTGTCACACAATATTAAATTATGTTTCATCACTGCTACAGAAGATCTGCTCCTACAGTTGTTAAGGCAAAGATCTCAGTGTGTTTGTCATGGACTGAATAAAAAATATGGGATCACTTCGTGGCTGCTATTGTTTAAATCAAATACATTACAGTCTGGTTTTTGTAATGTTTAAATATGTATATATGGTGTTGAACTACTTGGAGTCTTCAAAGGCTTACTCTTTTCCTTTGAATTAACTTGGATACTAGCTGAAAGAGCATAGATAAAGACCTCAAGTAGTTGCAGAATTCATCACTTTATTACTTTCACTTCTTATTTTTTACACATGCATGATCTTTAGCTATGGTCCAAACACAATGTTGCATTTATTAATTCAAAATTTGTTGCAGCTTCTGCCTAAGGACCAACCTTTGTTTACATCAGTATTCAAAATCCAGAGAAATTCAGAACGATTTTCCCCTGACATGAATCACTTCTTCATGCATTAAAGACAATAGGAGAAAGTAAAGAAGGAAAATCCCTATAAAGGTCCTGCCGCAATTCTCTCCATTGCCTTTTAATTTGGCAAAAATGAAACTTGGTATTCAACATAATGAGCTATGAAGCTTGGGGAAGGTACAGTCTTCCTGTATCCACGTTTCTGTCATTCTTGTGCAGTTCTTCTACAGTTCAGGATAGTGCAGTGTTGTTTGGTGATGTATGAGCAGTCTTCTGTAGCAGCCCAGAAGCATCCCTCCTGGAAGGATGTTAAGATTCAGAGGGGTGTGTCCTCACTGGCACTGGTAAACAATCCAGTTCCTCTTTTGAGGCAATAGCAGCAGTGAATGATGTCTCTAACTTCTCATTTGCTGTCTCAGAGCTGTATGAATGGCAGGAAACAGCAATGCTTGCCTTTTCCTTTGAAATATTTAATATATGTATAAAAGTTTTGTTTAAAAGACTATTTTTATATTTGTTTGAGCAAAAATAGTACAATTGTACAGGCGTGACAGTAGCCAATGGCTTTTTTCTCCCTGCTGGTTTAGAAAACAATTCCAAACTTGGAGTTAACTTCTGAACAGCTTTCTTGTCAAGAACAAAATGTTGAAGCTGCACAGGGGAGCCCATTTGTGAAAGACCTTCTTTTTGCTGCCTCAGCCTCATCTGTGCCGTATCAGTTAAGTTGTCTGAGCTGGAAATCAAAGGTGGAATAGAGCTGGTGAAAGTTTGTCTCTCATGTGTCTGCTCATTCCACACAGGTTTATATGATCAACTCCTCAGCCTGGGAAACTGCACCCAAGAAAATTACTTTTTAAATATTATTCAGCTACAAGTTTTATAGAATGATTTATTCTCATCCACAGAAGTTGCCACAGTTGAAATTGGTCTGCTGCACTGACATCTTTTGAATAAATGATGAGATTTTATACTTCATGTTTAGGACAGTATTTTTCCATTGTTTTGTACTGAAATTTAAGGTATAAAAAAAGCCAGAAGTGGACTTTGAATTTTTTGTTACTTCTTCCTCATGTAGAACTCCTTTTTACTTTGTGCAAATTTGCTTGAGCATGAACTTTGATGTTTTGACTTCTGTGTTAGTTAATTAAATAATCCTATTTTCAAGGACGACTTGACCAGCAGACAGAAATCTTTATAACGTAGTGTAGTGATATAAAACTAATCATTACTGGTCCAAAGACTCTTGTGAGTTTGGGTGGAACAAAATCATGAGAAAACAATGCAGGTTTGAATGGTAAGAACTAAACCCTATTTCAGGTGCTATTTTTTTTTTTTTTACCTCCACACCAACATTTTTTTTAGGCTTTATCCCATTTCCTAGTATATATTTGGAAGGTTAAATAGGTGGATCAAGTTATTTTGGTGGTGCTATTTCTTCCCACTGGCATTAAGCTGTGACATTCAAGCCACAGCAGCACAGCAATGCAGCATTTGAACATCTCTTGTGTACATTACTTATGTCAGACATCAAAGCAGAAAGCTCCCATTTTCATCTGATCCCACCCATATTATTAAATTTTAAGATTATGTCGATACTGTTGTGAGTTAAACATAAAATATAAATTGGTTACAAAACATTTCTTAATGTTAAATTACCTCAGATTGCCTCAATTGGTGTAATTAGACGGTGAATGTAATTTACATGTTGAGCAGTAGAAAAATTCTTCCTTATACTAACAAGGATACATTAAACAATGTCTCCAGCAAATTTCCTTCCCTTAACATCCTTTGCTTCTTAAGTTATTGTTTAATACACTTCCTAATCCTGAATTAGTGCAGGTCATGTCGATTTAGTACTATTTGGCATTGATGCAGTGATTGTAGATTTTCTTCTGATTGACATACATGATAAGGAGATTTTAATTTCTGAAATGAACAATTACAGACTTGTTTTGCTGTTGAACTGAATATGCAAATAATTATGAGGAAAATATGCAATGCTCCCAGGAAACCTCTGGTTTCCAAGTCCAGTCCAATTAGTAAAGAAGGAAGCTTTTTTACAGCTTTTATCATGGTCTGTTTCACTGATCAGATAGAGGTTCTTGACAGAGATGGGACTGAACACTCTTCAGGTTGAAAGATAACTAAGTATAGAGTGAATCCATTATATTGATTACTGATTAATCTAGCACAGGCTTATAAATATCAGCACATCAAGACATCACATGTAACATGCTGAAAATACAGAGACCTGCAGTGCTTTGAAGGTGCTCTAGAAAATTCAAGGTAAACACTGAAAATCTTACTTTGTTTAATTAAAAAAATATTTTGTCTTACCTGTGTGATGTTTCTTTCTGTAGCTATATCTGATAAATAGCTGGAACATGCCTTCTAGAAACTGGCTGAAACATGTGGCAGCAATGACTGCAGAGCTGTCTTCAAAATAGGCTTTACATGAATATAGAAATTATCCATTGGGAGCATAGAAAACATGGAGAAAGAAAAAGGAAAATTTCAGGCAATCTTCACCCTAGGGTTCTTCCAATGTTCCATAGTCCAGTTCCTGTGTTTAAAAGCTGGAATATCCCATTACTTGGTTGGAAACATAAGATTTAACACAAGGCCATCAAGTAATGAAAGCCTGATGCTCTCCTTATAAGAGGCATTTTTATAAGGGGTAACAACTTCAGTGGGATTACACCTAGAATCTTAGAATCATGAAATCATTATGGTTGGAAAAGACCTCCAACATCATCAAGTCCAACCTTGGATTGAATACCACCATGCCCACTAAACTATGTTGTGAAGTGCCATGATTACTTCTTTTTTGAACAGGTCCAGGGATGGTGACTCCACCCCTTCCCCAGGTAGCCTGTTCCAATTCAAATAGGAAAGATTGCAAGGAGAATATGGCACGTGAGAATATGGCCTATGAGGGTAGACCTTACAGAGAGTTTGTTTGCTACATGGTGGTGTCACCTGAGTTGAGAACTCTAGGAAGTTCAGCATGCCAGTTATAACTTATTTGTCCTTTCTAATCAGCTCTGGTGTAACTATATGTGCACCTTGGCTTTTATAACATTGTAGATCTTTAGGATTCAAGCCCTCCAGAAGACTTTGTTTGGTAAGATGCTTGTCAAGTGACTACTAATTTATCAGAGCATACTGATTAGTTTTATTTGGCCAAAATTAAGAGCACTGAGAGTTATAATCACTGCCAACAGGACTATAAAAGCCAAAGAAAATACGCAAGATTAATGTCCTTAAACACTGGGAGATTAAAGAGGAAGTGGTAGAGAGCTGAGCCAAATAATCATAATCCATATTTGTTGGGTGGCTGTAGTTAATCAGCAAAAAAGAAACTAGCCAGAGGTGCCCAGAGATACTAGGGCAAAGCACAAGATTTCAGCTGATGCCATCTCTATATATTCTGTCTGAGCAGCTTCCACAACTGGGCCTCCACCCTCCTCTTGGTACTCAGTGACAGCACCCCTGAAAACCCTATAGTGTAGGGAGGTGAGGCTCCCATAAGCTAGATAAACCTTCAGCATTAGTATTTGAATATAGACTTAGTATTTGGTTTCTTTCAAAAGGAGCACTAGAAGACCATCTTACTACTGATTGAGAGTGTCACAAATAAATCTGAAGTGAACTGGTGATGATACAAAGGTCTGTAACCTAAATTAATATAATTAATATAACATAACATAACATAATATAAATATGGGCTGGAAGAGTGCAGATGCTAACTGTAAGGCAGATGGTGACATTTATTGACTGTAACATTTATTGATGGATCATTAGAAGGCTTCTAGTGCATTGGCCCTTCAGTACCTACTGCATAGGAAACATCCATAGTCAACAAATAGTACTGTAGGACTAAAAATAACAGCTCCACCAGCTCACATGGTCTCTTGCAAAAGCAGTCCAGAGAGCTCTTGAAAGCCTGATCGAGCCATAGATGTTCTGCCGAGCTCTACTGCGTGCCAGGCTGGGGCTCTGGCTGGGTGCCAGTAGAGCAGGTTCCCAAAACCCTCCCTTGAGCATGCCCTGCTGCTATGCCCCACACCCAAAAAAGCACGACGGTGACCCAGCAGGTGGTGACACTTGCTGTGCTACAGGGACACAGCAATTTCCCCTGTGAATGGGGAGTAATCCAGTTCTACATTTTTATCAAATGTATTCGGTATCTTGACCACTCATACAACTGTAAATAAGAATCCTCTTGCAAACCCAGCAGCTAAGCAATCCCATCAAAATCAGTTTTCTTTCTCTTTACCTGAGCAAAGTGTGGAAATCTTGTTTATACAAGATTTCCAATACACTGATGGAAAAGCTGTATATTTTGATGCTCCTGCTTAATGCATTGACTAAGAGCTTCTATCACCTGTATTCTTTTCCCCTCTCTCATTCCCTGTGCTGCTGTTGCATCCTCCCACTCTTCAAAAATGTCTTCAAAACTGTCTGCCTACTGCCAAGGATTTTAGAGTAAAGTGAAGGACAGGCAGTGGAGTAGCAGGATGCTACTTCATCTGGTAATTGCTGTGTGTTTAAAAACAAAAGAGGTATAGATCTATAGCAAACGTTTATAGAGTTGAAAAATTTGAATACAAAAGGGCTCTTAAAAAAAATCCAAGGGTCACTATATGAAGCTTCCAACTCTTTGAGCCTATATCTCAGAGAAGAGGGTTTTCTTCCATTAACCTAGTTTACCAAGTGTATTTTCCAAGCAGCAATGAACAAGTGTCATTAGCATTCACTCAGGGTGAGAGAATGGCTTTGACTGTGGTTCTGCTTATTTGACTTCTCTCACTAAACCTTATCCATCATGATGAATGCTTGGCCCACTTTGATTCTGGTAGGCGTAACGCACAGTCTGCTGGGGAGCAGAGCCTGGGCGATGTCCAGTCCTTGCTGCTGCACTCAGACCATAGAATCACTTTAACCTGCACATTATACACCTCTCTAAAAGCAACTGGGTTATTTGCCCTGATCTTTCTTATCAGCACTAAAAATTTTTATGGCTAGAAGAAGCAAATATATTTTTCTGATTTCCAGCATAAATTTATTCAGGACCTGTTTATACCCATTTGCTCTTATGCTAGCATTGTCCTGAAGCTTAAATAGCTGCATGCCTATCTGTGATATTTACTCACGGGTGTATTTATAGACAGCCCTCCTGTACCCTTTCTCAGGCTTTGTTCCACCAGGGCAAACAAGCTGAGTTCCCATAAGATCACTGTCAGTCTTCTGATGACTCTATTGCTGTGTGATTTAGTTTTTCCAGAGAACAAGTGTCCAAGTTTCTGTGCTATAATCCAAACAAGTTTCAACTGATGACTCAGTAACACTCTTACATTTACTCTGCCCAAAATTCTTCATCAGATACAATTTAGAATCCAATTTGCCTTTTTTATGGATGGTCATGTCAGTCCCCTGTGATCAGAGCGCTTTGCAAATTGTTGAGCTCGCTGTTTAAAAATGTCATAGATTCATCAACTTTAAGGGAGCTGTGACAACTTCCACCAGCTGGGGATCTGCATCTGATATTTCAGCTTGCAGGACAGCTTTCTCTGTGTCTGGCCTGAAATGGTGGAGCTCACTGCCAACTCCCCTCCCCCAAGTCTTCCACAGGGGAACCACTGATTTGCTTCTGTCCAGCCTGCAATGTTAAAAAAGCTCTTACTCCAACTCATGCTAACAAAATACGGGGCAAAATTTGGAAAATACTGTTCATTCATTATTCATTTGCTTAAAAATATCCAGAAATCTCAGCTCCTTTCTCTTTTTGCTTAAATTCAAAACATTTTCATTCATTTTAGTAATTTTGATTTCTCGTGGTTCAATTCTCATCCTTCATGTCTTTCTTAGACCTTATTAAATGTGAATAAAATTTTTGAAATGTCAATTAAAATAGGTTTCTTCCCGTGGAGAGAGCCTAAGTGTGAGTGCGCTGCTGCCTATTGTCCTGCTTCATTTCTTCCTTTCTCAGGTCTATCCTTCATCTTCCATCACCTGTGATTTAGACTAAGCCCTTCATGGCAAGGACCTTTGTTTTATATTCATCTCTGCCGAAAGCAGAGACACTTACTGGTTTCTGAAAGTATAAAGAATGTAGCGGATCAATGCCATTATCCTGAACTGCACTTAGAAGACAAAGGCAGCTCTTGAATTGATGCTCTCGGGAGTGCAGAAGCAGAGCTACATTTTGGGCTATTGCACACTTGTCAGAGGACTCTCTGTGTATTTCCACCTAAAGATCACAGCCAGGGTAAAAGCTACAAAAGCACAAGTAACTGTGATAAAGCTTGTAACACAGGATTGCCTCATCAAATTGAGCAAATGCTAACAAAAATTTTGACTGCTAGGCTTAAGATAGCCAAAGAATTGGCAGCAGCCTGGACTCAGCTCAATCAGAGCATAATGTCAATAGGTGGCATTGATTTAAAGTAAAGGCATGGTGACAGTATTTCTGCTTTTGAGTAGGCCCTACTCAAAGGCACTTGCACAGGAGGCAGTAGAACCAGTGCACTAGATCCTTGAGAGATTTGAGGTCTGTGGTCGGGGGAAATAAATGAGGGACTCGATCTCCAGAGCATCTCTCTCCCAGCTAAAAGCCCTCATGATGCTAAGCATCCCTGTTTTCCCTCAAATTCTGCAACAGGCACCTGCAACCTCCATGAAAGGAAGAGGTTTAAAAACACCTTCTTTCTTTGGCTTTTTTTTTTTTCCTTTTTAGGGATGGCTTGGACATTGGTGTATTCAACACACTGCATTCTGTGATCCCTGTTTGAGATGCCCAAGCCTGTCTGGGCACCCATTGTGCTGCCCTGGAGCTGAGCACTGCAGTCCCAAGCATCATGCTGCTGTTACCCTTGGTTAAACACCTGCTCTCAGAGTCCTGGATTTGTGTTTCTGCATCAGCACTTCAGCTGCTCTCTGTATGGTACTCATTTATTTATGCTTGATTGACAGGCCTCTTAGGACAAAAAACTTTGCATCTGCCTATTAAAATACATTGTAACTTGGAAGATAATGAAATAACTTGGTGTCTGTTGTGTTTTTGGTTTTCTTTTTTAATTCATTGACACTTGCCAGCACCACAGAGCTCATTGATCTGCCTTCCTGAGTTCACCAACACAATCTTTGGTGTATGGGTTTTAACTGACACCTTCAGCTGACAGGTAGTCAATCAATAGCAGAGAGAGCTGGTGATATTGAACTTGTGATAGCTGGTTTCAGGAAATGCAAAAGACTAGCTTCTCTACAAGCCTCAAGATTCTTTTGAAAGGTAGGTTTAAATGACATGGAAATACATCTCTGAGTTTAACACAGAAGTGTGCTTTGTTGGGGTAAAGCTTTTACTACAGAGAGATGTAAGCCTCCCTAGGCTAAAACTACAGAGATATTTATGTATAGCACGGGAAACCCAGCACAGCAATTGATCCAGTATGACCCCTATATAGCAATTACAGATTGTCAAGGCAATTTCTGTTCAAGCTGGACTGATAATTAATTAGTCATCTCCACATTGAAATTCTGACCTTGGTTTGGCACAGGGAAAACAGAGACTTGTGTATCTGGCTAAAGCATCTCATTGCTGCCCGGGGGCAGTTAGACAAGGTATTAACAGCTGAAAATGGAAAACAGCAATTGAAAGTCCAAAATGAAAGAGTAGCTTTCTTTACCTGCTCTTTCCTTCCTCTCCTGCTCTCCCTCCTCCAAAACCAATTTCTCAGGCTAAAAGAATAAATAAAACCCAAAGAACTATAATCGTCTTTTGGAGACTTCCAGTTAATTCATACCAGAGAATAGAGGAAGTATCTCTACTGGTAACTTATTGGTCAAACTGGCAATTTATTCCTGCTGTTTTGTCTTTCAACCACTTGCTAATCCATGGCAGAAATTTACCTTCTACCTTGTGCCTACCTGGTTTCCTTAGTAACTTCTCATAAGAATATGTCAAAAGCTTGGAAAAGACCAAATAAATTGTCAAATGCTTAATCTTTATTTGTAGAAAATGATATGCTGTTAAATCTACGAGAAGGTGCCTGATGTATTTCATAGAACATTGATTTCTTTCTTGTTCAAAAGAGGTCCAGATATTATTAAATTGAGACTACCCCATTCCTCCTCCTCCCCCCCCCCCAAAAATAAGAATCTTTTTGCTTGTGTAAACAGATTTATGGCCTGGAAGTTACCTGAACCTACACACATGCTTCATATATATCCTTTGTTTATGAGAGTCAGTACCAAAATTACTTTTTCAGCTTTGCATAAATTTAAAATATTTTGCAGAAAAAAAAGTGGTTCAAATCATCCCTCTATGATACCCTTCAGGAAGAATTTAGATTACTTAAATACTATCAGAATGGATGCTTGAATAAAGATGTCATGAGTTTATGATTTAGAAGCAACAGTGGGACCAGAGTCAGGATATAAGAGAATCAGAACATCTTTAATTGTGAAACAAAGAAGAAGAAGGAGCACAGACTTGCAATAATTGTATGTTTTATTGTTTGTGTTACTGCAAAACTCCCACTATGGCATGGGCTCTACTCACCAGACAGTGCAGATGCAAAATATTTGTCTGCCCTACAGGGTTGAGGTATAAATGCATGCAGGAGCAAAGAATAAAACAAGGGATCTGTGCAGAGAGTTCAGGTGCTTTGCTGTAAATACTTTGTAGGGGAAAGTCTGACAAGAAAGGAAGCCAGGAAGGGAGTGGCATGCTCCTAAATCTTTTGGGCATGTCCGGTTTTTTTCCTTGAAAGATCTGGAGATGGTTTCCCAACCTGTGTCATGCTTCTTTCAAAACTCTCCAGGCAATCCGTCCACACAGCTTTCCAATGGCAAAGAATTGCCATGCTTGTGTTCTTCACGGCTGGCAAATTATTGGATCGGAAGCTGTTGCTCAAAATAAATATGGAAGGGTGTACAGTTAAGTGCAGAAGAATGGTGAGGAGATAGGTGATGGATGTCAGTCAGTGATAATCCAGATATTGTTTATAATGAAACCCTTTATGCTTTGTTAAGATCACTATTCTGTCTTGTAGTATGTTGTTACTTCCATTGCCTTTGGGTGGGTTTTCCCACAACATGTCATGTATCGTGCTCTCTACTGTAATCAGCCATGCGCTTTTCACCTTGCTCATGTACTCATCACACCTCTCACATAAAATGCTTCATAAACTCATGCCCGTTGTTTTCTACCATGGGCCGGTGCCAGGGATGTCCCCACTTGCTGCTTACCTTGCTCGGGGAGCTACTGGGGAATCCCTGCTGGGTATGCCGAGGTAATAGATGCCTTCTGACCATTGCTGTGTGCATTGTACTTATTTATCCCATCCTGCTTCAGTCTGGGTGGGCATTAATACTGGCAGAGGCCAGTCTGCCGCTCTCACCTCGACTGAAACAAGGAGCAAAAGGAAAAACAAATTTTGGAAGAGATATCTGCCTAAAGTGTCAGAATTTAAGAAAATCTGCACCTATTATGGGTTAGAAGGAGAGTGTTTGAATTAGACTGAGTGTTGAAATTAGATTTTCTTGTCTCAAGTTGAAAAGCAACTCTGTCTTTCTGGGCTGGCCGCTAGTTTGGGATGAGATTCTGGGTCAGAAGAACCTACCAGAGCTGCTGCTCAGGGACTGTGATGGTAGCGGATGCAGTACGCCAGGCTGGAAGCAGAACAGCGGAGATGATGAATTTGGTTTGGCATTATTCCCTCTACCTCTGCCTTGAAGGCGTTTTGCCCCTCGAGGGGGTCAGGTGGGGCGAGAAGGGAGCGCAGGGGCTGCGGTGGTATCACCTCTCCTGGCATGTGTGCTCAGGGAGGCTAATGGCAACAGAGCCACGCCTGGGAGCCCACATCATCCAGCTCCTAACAAAAAAAATACTGATTGCTCATAGTGTCCTGGCCAAGCAAAGCCTTGAGGAATGGTTTTTGTCAGAATAAAAGGCACAGGAACGTTCTGTCTCAGGTTAGCCTTCACAGTCCTTCTGGGTGTTTACGTTGGCTCCCCAGGCGGTGCCGCAGACCATCGGGGTGGGAGCTGGCGGGAGGCGCTCCGGGGATGGAGCATCCCGGCAGGCGCACGGCGGGGATGGGGCGAGCCCGCGACCCGGCCGCTGGGCCGAGGCTCCCGGACGGGCTTCCTTGCGCAAGGGAACGACGGGCAAAGGCAGAGATCGCGTTAGTGCGGCCGGTCGGGCTGGAACCCGCTGCCGGTGCTCCCAGAAGTGGATGGTCCGAAACCAGTCTCCCCGAGCCTGGCGCCGAAGCCTCGTGGGGACTCGTTCCCTGCGCGACGGCGCCGTCCGAGGAGGAAACAAGGGGCCGGGAGATCCCGCAACTTTTCCCCGCGGCCGGCGGTGCCCGGCGGCTCCCGCTCCCGCTCCCGCTCCCGCTGCGCTGCGCTGCGCGCCCGCGGAGGCGCCGCCGCTAGG
>VZTT01068014.1:13406-25404 GCA_013400855.1 Buphagus erythrorhynchus
AAATTAACTCTATTCCAGCCAAAACCAGGATAAATGTCCTGCCATGAAAATTTAAGGCTGAAATCAACCAAACTCTCCCTTCCCCTCTGAGGTTGACCTGCAGTGTATTTCTGGACTTGTCTATATTCCTTGCTCGCCTGAAAATAAAAATAATTATGCTTTTTCCCTTGGTATCTAATTAAGCCCTCCTTGAAGAGTAGAAGGAGAGGAGGATAGAAACACAAGGAACTGTTGCAGAACCAAGTCCTCTGCTGTTCAAAGGGGCAGAATTAAATAAGTTGGCCAGTGCCTTTTCTTATGTTTTCACAGACCATGTTTTTTCCCATTGTTTTCCTACTTCTGTCAGGTGCTTGAAGGATGGTGTTCACTTAATGAGCAGCCAGATTACACTTTGTTTCCTATGTTTGTTCAATGCGTGGCTCTGGGCCTTATTGACAACACACTGTGTAAGTCCTGCTCAGGAGATAGGATTATTGATTTCCTCATAGTCCTTTTTATTTTTTTTATCACCGTAGTATCTGAGTGCTCATCACTATAGAACCCAAGTGCTTCACAGACATTAATTTATCTTTACAATGCTCCTGGGAGGAAAGGGCTTTTCTTGGCTCTCGGCATGTACAGAGGAGATGGAAGTGGGCACAGATTGAAATCAGAAGTATTTAGTAATTTAGAAATCCTAATTAGAAGTACATGGGATTAGTAATTTTCAGAGTCTGTGGAGTGTAGCACTTGCTGTATTCAAAGTGCCTTAGATGGAGAAGTGAGCTGTCAGTCATCCCCCAAGCTGTACTTGAGATTTCTGGTCTACAGTGCATAATGAAAACAACAGAATTAGTGACCGCATGCTTGAAATTGCTAATCTTAGAATCACAGAATCATTAAATTTGAAAAAGACTTCCAAGTTCATCAAGTCCAACCTTTGACCAAACTACCATCGTGTCAATTAAACAACAGCACTTGGTGCCAATTCCAGTTACTTCTTGGGCACTTCCAGGGATGGTTATTCTACCACTTCCCTGGGCAGCCTGTTCCAATGATTAACCACCCTTGATGCTTCACACCACACTGGGATCAGGTGGTGCCAAGACAGCTGCTCCCTTGGAGTACAGTGGTGAGACACTTGGCTGTGTAACTCTTGCTGAATTTCAGCAGGGCTGGGAGTTGCAGCCTCCTCAGGGACAGCTGATCACTGGGATTTTGCCTTGGCACTTGGTGGGAGCATCCATCAATTATTGTTTTGGAGCCAAACACCGGTGTTAAACTCTTGTCAGTTTTATAAGCAGGGAAATATGGATTCTGCTTTTCTCTACAGGGAATATTTGGGAAATTTCCCATGTGGGAAATATAGTTCCACTGAAGGAATCTCATTTTGGTCTATGTACCTGTTTGAACTTCTGTCTGCTGTGTCTTGGGTATTTCAGGTAAATATTAGTTATTTGCTCTTTTGTGCCTTTGTATTTTGATCTCTTTCAGAGAGCTTCTCATCGCAGCTGTCTTTCAACAGAAAGTAGTCTTCTCAATTTCATGGAAGCTTTGTCACGAAAAGAGTCTCATTTTCACAGGAAAGGATTATATGGGGCAACAAGCACAACACCATAGGGCCTGCAATGATTGCTGTAAGCCCTGAGGAGTATCCAGGCTCTGCAGTAAGTTCTGGCTCATAACAGAGCAGGTCATCTGCAGGGTATGACAGCAGCCAGACACCTGTTCTAGATGATGTCTGGCTGCCAGGATTTGCTACTCCTGGCTGCCAAAATAGCTGCTCTGCTTTACAAAAATGGTGCTAACAAGGCCCGAATACAGGGAGAAGTCGGAATGCTGAACAAGTGGATAGGACCCTCATGGAGTCTGATTTCAGAATTCAAATGGTAGTTTTTTTTTTCTGTAATCAGTATTTTGATTTAATGCCAAAAGTAAAGATTTTTCTTTATTTTTCTGACCTGCTGCCCTCTGCAGTGCATAATTGCATAGCTAGCAGGGCTAGCAGCGTTGCTTTTTGACTTTCAGCTGTAACTGTTTGATCTCAGCCATACTGGTTGATTGTCTAAATGATGGTTTTGTATGTCATAGTAAAATTTTGGTTTATTTTGCCTCTCGCCCAGCTGTGTTTGCAAGTCTGGAGTTTGCTTGGATTTGGATAACTGATGTCTTGTGGGGGATAAAAGTACTTGTCTGTCTATTTGTTGGCATCTGTGATAAAAAAATCTAATACTTCCATTGGTGTGTTTCTAGGATCCAGCAGAGATAGATAAAGCTCTTTATTGTCAGTTCTAGCTTCTTTTAGTCATATATATTTGCTGTCCAGTGGGATGTCTAGTTTTCTGTGTGCATTTTGATGATAAGGTAAAAAGGTGGAATGAGTGTGGTTTAGTGTAATTAGAAAACTTTACAGCTAAGAATTGGTCTCCTGTGTTTCTGTTTGCAGTAAATGATCTAGTATGCTGTTTGAGCTTTTCTTTCCATTGTAAAATTAAGTCACTTTGTTACCTACATTTTGTTTCTGAGGCAGGAGTGACCACTATGCATTTGAGCAAGTCTCTTTCTCAGTGTTGCTCAAGTAATGTCTTGCTTCATGTGAGAACATTCCTCTCACTGATCTCTTCTGTTGGTGGCCAATGCCATCCCAGTTTGCCTCTGCTGCAAGCCGTCTTTGGGAAACTGCTAATTGCTGCTTATGCAAAACAAGGCATCTCTTTGTCATTTGGCTTTAAATGCTGCACATCTGGATGTGGAGAGACAGCTGCTTTCCTAAGGCTGTGCCTGCCATCCTTCAGATGTAGGCACAAACTCTGATCACCTGCACTCTGAACTGGCACTACCTGTGGCACTGAAATAGAGCAATAAAGCATGCTGAGTCTTCCCCTGTGGTCGGTGCCATGCTGGTGGCTTTGCTTGCCATACATGGTGTGTGTAGCTTCTGTATGAAATGTCCTAGAACTGAGCAATAACAAGGCCAAGGCAGGTTTTGGTCCTCCCTAAAGCTATGAAAACCTACTTATGTGAGTGCTGTCATCTCTGAGTAATGTTATGCACACGCAAAAGCAATAAACACTAAAAAATACCTTTAGCTTTGGAGAACAAATTTGCAATTCTTGTTCTTTTTTTATAATGGTGCCAGTTTTCAAGACTCTCTGCTGAAATTGCTCAGGGGAGAGACTTCCTTTGAGGCAGATTTTCTAATGAAAGCTGAGACAGCCAGTTGTAACACTTGCATGAGAAATGCAAGTCCAAGTGTTGGTGGGAAAGTGCTCTTGCTCTGCCTGTGGGAGCAGCTGGTCTGCTATTACCTCAATACTGACAATCTCTCTGAAGCAATTGCTGATGTGGGTGTGCTCAGCTTTTTCATAAAAGCACAGAATGGCTTGGCTTGGAAGGTACTTTAAAGAACATTTAGTTCCAACCCTCCTGTCATGTGCATGGACACCTTCCACTAGACCAGTTTGCTCAGAGCCCCATCCAGCCTGGCTTTGAACACTTCCAGGGATCAGGTACCCACCAGCTCTTTGGACAACCTGTGCCTTTTCACTACCCTCATTGTACAGGCTTTCTTCTATTAACTAATCTAAATCTACCTTCTTTCAGTTTGCACCATTCACTCTTGTTCAGTCACTACATGCCCTTGTGAAAAGTCCAACTCCAGCTCTCTTCTAAGCCTCCTTCAGGTACTGAAAGGCTGCAATGAGAACTCCCCAGAGCCTTCTTCTCTCCACACTGAACAACTCCAGGTCTCCCAGCCTTTCCTAACAGGAGAGGAAAGAGGGCTCCAGCCCTCTGATCACCTTTGTGTTTCTCCTCTGGACTCACTCCAACAGGTCCATGTTCCAGTGCTGGGAGGTCCAGAGCTGGACACAGAACTTCAGGGGTTTCTCATGAGAGCCGAGCAGAGGAGGACAGTCACCTCCCTTGACGTGGAGTTTTCTCTGTTTGTATTCTACGTGGAAATAAAGGGCAATTTTTTGCTATCCCCCCTGCATCACTACATAGTCATTTTTAGAAAAGCAAAGTGAATCTGTTAGGTGAAACAAGCTCCATCATCTTTTCAGCCTTGGCATTGTATATTGTAGTCTAAGTACTGCTCCAAAGCATTCTCTTAAGAGGAGCTCACAGCCATCTGTTTGATATTTATGAGATTGTAATTTTAGATCAGGGAGTTTATTATTCTGTATTAAAAGGTAAGCATAAAATAAACTAAGCTAAAGGGCATACAACCTTTCAAAAGGTTTTCAGCCAGTTAAATCTCTCTCTGCTATATAATACTATGTTTGAAAGCATGGTTACAAAACACCTGGATGTGTTTTCTGTTACCTGGATGTGTTTTCTGTTAGCCCTATGTTGAGATTGCAATCCAAATGCAACTGGCTGCTGCTCTTGAGGGAACAAAATGCCTTCTGAACCTTTGAGGGTTTTTTTGGGAGCGGGGAGGGAACGGAATAGATGGTACTGGCATTACAGCTGACTTATTTAAATTGCAGTTTATGGCCACCCTGTTGACCAGTGTGTTTAACTGTTCTATATCCCTCAAACCAGTTGCTGGAGTCAAGCCATGTTCCAACATTTTTCTGGAGTGGTTTTATTGTTTAATAGTAGACTTCCATATTTAATTCAGTTTTTATCACATCCACAAATCTTTGCGGAATAGGTTCTGGTATGGCTGTTTCTCCCATAGCCTTTGTTTTAATCTATCTTTGTTCACAGCAAGTCAAATTTTCTAGAAAAGGGGGATGATCCAGAGCTTGGCTGTTGCTTAGCTCCTAGCTGGACATAGGTAAAGAATTCTCCTCTGTGATATCTGCCTGTATTTCATCAGGAGCTTGTGTGTGTGTGTGTATTTGCCCTTAGCTGGGCTTTTGAAATGAAGATGAGTTGTGATTTATGTGCAGAGATGAACTGTTTTGTCCTGCAGAGAACAGCACAAAGGAATGTCCACACTGTTTTCTGAACCAAAGTGCTGCTGGATGCTCCAGCAGATGTGAAATGTATGCTTAAAGCTTTGCATATAAATATATGTCCATTCATATTAGTTTTTCTGTGCACACATAGCCATGAAATAAGGTTGCCTTCATGTATACATGCAAACCCTGCACACAAGTTTATCATGTGGAAGATCCATCTCTTCACTTTGTTTTTTGCATGGATGAGTGCAGCTGTGATCAGCCCATAGTTTATGGATTTTGTGTGTGGGTTGAGTTGAACACACAGCAAGACTTAAAAGCCATTTTGTGACTATTGCATCACCAGAGAGTACCTATGCCAGCATGCTGATGTTCTCAGCACTTAATGAGACATATGAGTGGCCACCCAGTTTTTCCTCATAATCCTCTCCCCTTCAACAAGTAAAGGTTTAGCACCTCTTTGGACCAGAAAATTTTTGCCACCCTGTAGTTTGAAGATACACAGGTAAGTGAAACATAAGTGAAAGCCACTGAGATTTGTTACTGTGGTGGAATGCTTTAACATCTGCGACCTTTATCTCAAAAGGTGGGGCTGAGTGACCTTGGAGAACAGCAGGAATCTTGTCTTGGGAAACCTGTGATGTGGTTTGGAGTTGAGCTGTTGTGTGGCTTGCTGAAAGCTGTGTCATCTCATGAATCTCAGCTGTGGAGAGCAAATGCTTTTTTTCTATTATAAGAGTGCTTTTAATGCATTTACTAGTTAATGCATGTGTATTTGCAGCAAAGCTTGTCTGTAGGGTGCTCTTCACCACTTGTTATGTCATGTTCATGGCAGGATCCAAGAGAAGTGGAATAAAACAGGGAGAATTAGGCCCTGTTCTCTAATTGTTCCTTTAATGGATTACCCTAATTAGAAATGCATTATTTAATAATTAAAATGCACTAATTTGTAATTCTGTAATGATCTAAGTAGTTAGTCTTTGCAAGACCTGAAGAGGAGATTTAAAGCCAGTTAGAGAGCTCTTGTATGACATCTGAACAACGTGCACAATCATTAATTTAAGCTTAATCCTCGTTTTTTGCCAAAATGGTTGTATGTACCTGCATATGTAATCTCCTGTGTCTTTTGGGAACTTGGCTTTTCTCTTCAGCAGTGAGTTTTCTCAGGCAGTGTTCACATTTTCAGTAACAGCCATAAACTGGCTTTACGGGAAGCTTTACTTTTTCTACAGCCCTTCAGACTTTCTGTACTATTACGGTTTTTGTATGCTGGAAGAAATAAAATTTTTAGCTCTGTCTCCTTAAGAAAAGTGCCTGGGTACCTGTACCATCCATCTCTTGAATCCCTTGGGTCCTACCTGAGTCCCTGTTGGCAGAGAAGCAGAGGTATCAAAGCAAAGCTAATGCAAGGAGGTCACATGGATTTAAAAGACCACACAAAGGTCTTTGCAGCAGAAATCCTGCTGTGTGCACTCTGTTTTTCAGACAGCAGGGACTCCATGTGGCTGTTCAGCCTTGGAACACATGCATGCAAAGGAGCCCCTGCTCCCTGCAGAGCTCCTGTGCCTTGGGAGTCTGCTACTCATCTGCTTTAATGTCAGCAGAGGGGAAACCCTCATCCCTCTGCTATCCAGGCAGCTTGGAAGATGAATATTTGGCCACAACAGAGGTGAGATTTTCTTCAAATTTATTTTTAAAAACTACTTTTTCTGGAAGCTCTGCCTCTGAAATGCATCTGACAGCTGACCTCCAGCCTGAAGGCTGCTTCCACCTCCTCTTCCTCCTGCTTGGAGTTTGTTTTCCAATCCCATCTGAGTGACTCAGTGGTGATTACCTCCATCTTAATGCAGTTCAAGAAGAGAGAGTAACTCCACAGAGGAGCCCTGTGTTTCTGTGCAGGGCCTTGCAGACAGCCACGCTGTACCAGAAGAGACCTGCAGCCCATATCCCCCTGTCTGGCACTGCAGTGACGCAGGCGTCCAGATACAGCACATCAATCTGTGTGCACTGTGTGGAAAGTTGTCACCAAGTGCTACTGCTATTTTTTTTCCTCTGTGACCAGGGTGGAAATAGTTATTTGCACTTGTACTTCGAGTCCTGAATAAGCAGCACGCCTTGCCTTATGATTTCTGTGCATTTTCCTTAGATATGCTATTTACTTTCAATGATTAATGCTGCTCAGAGCACCAGTGTCTGGCCTAACACGATAGAGTTCTGGCTCTGTTCAGCTGTAGCTGCAATCACAGAATCAGAGAATATCTTGAGTTGGAAGGGACCCACAAGGATTGTGGAAGTCCAACTTCTGAAGCAGTTTGTGCTGTGGTCACCCCAGTTACCAAAACATGTGGATTGCTGTCCCAGTGCTGCCCAAGCATGCAGGAAGTTTTGTCTACAGCTGTAATGTAACTTTGAAAAAGCATTTCTTGTGTGTAAGCGCTGATGATGTGATTGACTAAATGCTAAGTATTTTCTGGTTTTATTTTCCTGTTTGTGTAAAACTTGTTACAGCTGCAGCAGAAGATTATTTTTGGCTGTGATGAGGTGTGGAGTTGGCCCTTTGTACTTCTAGTTTGATGATCTGTGATTGCTTTAGTTTTCTGTATCTTCTGACTCTGGGGATTTCTTTGTCTCTTTTCTGAGCATTGTCACCTGGAATAGCTGCTTCTGCTGTCTCGAGCCTAAATTTGCATTTAATTGTAAAATGAATTTGCATTTCACAGGTTTTTTTTCAAAATCTCTGTGGCTTGGGTTAAGGTTAAATCAGCTTTCCACATGAGTCTGTGACTTGCTCAGTCCTTTTGTATTCTGTGTATGAGCCTAATCTTTTCACTAAAGAGCCATATTTCCTCGAGCTGACATATTTGAGCTTTAAGTCTGTCATATGCACCTACTGATTCATCCTTCCATTAATGAAGAATAAAGGAATAAGGTCCCACACCAGTACCTCTCTGCACGAAAGAGACTCCTTGCCTTGACATCTGTCTGTGCCCTGTGCCTTCTTTTGTCATCCTGCCTTTCATCTGAAAGCTGTGCATGCCTGCTTTGCTGGGAGCCTGCTGCAAGGAGGGATTGCATTGCCTGCTCTTAAAGGTCACAGAGGAACACTCACCCCCCCTCCACCCCAATTTCATATTGCTGCTGAGATTTGCTTGGTGGTTCGTGATGAAGGGAAGGCATCATCTCTTTTTTTTTTCCTTTGTGTAGCACATGGGCACTGACTAGATCAGGGGATGTAAGCACTGCAGTTGTGCAAACAATTAGTAGTGCTAATTGCAAGGTCTCAGGCAGCAGAGGAACACTTTGGGGCTGCGTGGCTGGGCAAAGAAAAGCTTTATTTTGCAACAAGAAGGATCTAGAAACTGAGTCTATCCTGGGTACCATCAGCACAGATTTTTGTGGTGGTGCCAGCTTCTCCTTAATCTTGTGTGGGCTCTTGGCACTTCTGACCTGTGACTTGGGAGGAGCTAATTTATTTTAGCCTACTCATAGTCTTTGCTGTGTGCTATCCCCAAAACTGGTGCTCTCCTCTCCTTGTCAGGTTCTCTCCAAATGAGATTTGCACCTCTTGCAGGGGGAAGCCCAGGGCTGTAGGGGGGATGCTGGTCTCTTGAGGTGAGGTGGTCTCTGTATGTGATGGGCTCCTCTAACCCCATATTCTCTGGCCTGTCACTGCCTGCAGGTCTCTCCTTGCTGCCACCCCCCACCTCAGTGGCCAAGGATATGCACCAGACCTGGCACACCTTGCTGCTGCACCAAGAGTGGCCAGCTGGTCCTGTCAGGTGGACTCCAGTGGTAGTGGGGGGGACATGCCCAAAGCAGCAGAAAAAGTTTCCAGTATCTGGGTGAGATCCTTTGTTTTGTTGCAGAAAAATTCAATACATCCTTTTCTTTTCTTCTTGGTTCCCCCTTTTTTTTTTTTTACTTTACAGTTTTTTACATTTTCCCCCTTTTAGTCTATGTCCTCTTTTAAAAGGAGCTAAGAGAAATGACCTCATAAAACCTTTGCTCACGATTGACAGAGCTGCCTTGACACTGAGGCACAGAGGCCTGATTGAGGGGGGGAAAAACAAATGGTGTTCTGGTTAATCTGAGAAACAAAATTATTTTCTTTCTTTTAAAAAGCCTGTGTGAAATGAAAAGGGGGAAAGGTAAAATAGAGTTTAAATTCTACACCAGGGAAGATCTTGGTGTGTTCTCTCCCTGTGCACAGTGTGTAATTATACCCAAAATAGAGCAGTGAACTGAGGGAGGAAGGTGGGCTAGAGGACCAAGCTGGGGGGGGCAGGGTTACTCACTTCAGAAGCACTATCCAAAAATAAGTCCTTATTTCTTTCCTGCTTTGTTTGATAAATGGGCTTGGTCTCATTAATATCATTTCTGGTTTGCTCTGTTTCCATCTTCATCTGCCCCCATTCTTTCTGCTATGTCACCATGGGATGTGATGCCCCAGCTCGTGTTGGATCTGCTGTGCCAGAGATGTACCTGCAGTGGAGGGAGACTGGCAGCAGCTGTCTGGGAAGCACTGGGGAGAGATGGGCTCCAGGAGCTCCATCTTTGCTGATTGTAGCTCATAGCTTTCTCTAATGTGTCTTCTAATTAGCTTTGTGTTGTCTCCCCTGCCCCCCAGACTGGAGCCTTTTCCTCTTGGTCCAAATATATTTCTGTAACTCTTCTTTGATCCACTATGCCCCCATGACTTTTACCAGATTTAAATACTTTGCTTCTGTGCCTTATTTAGCTTTAACTTCACTTCCTTTTCCCTTTTCTTTGTTTTATTTACATCTTCCTTCTTTTTCTCATTTTCCTTCCATTTATACTCTCTGCTTTATTTTTCTCTCATTGCATTGCATTTTTCTAGGGCATCACACTTACAATATAGCCACGAGGTAAAGGCCAACGGGCTTGTGAAGGAAACTGCTTTGCAAGAAAGTGAGAAATTCAGGTTAATTGGATGCAATCAGGTCAAAATTTAGTTAATCTTTGAGTGGGTGGGTGTGTTAGCACAAGGCTGTGTATGCATGCCCAGTCTAGGGGCTGATTCAGGCAAATTTGTTTCCAACTTTGTATGAATATGCACATTCCCTCAGAAACTGGGAGAGTGATGTGCATCTGGGGAAAACGACAGGAATACAAAAGTGACATCTCTTCATGTCATAGCAGAGAAACTTCTTCCTTCTCTGGCAAGAGAACAAGGCTGTCAAATCATAGAGTAAGGGTAGCTGTAGAGCTGTAACACAGTAAACAAGAGTGAAAGATCAAACAGTGCATCTGTCCTCAGGAAAGGATGCTCTCTGTAGAGGGCAGAGGGACATTGCCTCTGCGTAGGATGAAGAGAGGGAAGATTCCCTCAGATAGATATACCTATTGATTTTTGAGTGTGTGCGTGGGATTAAGGAATAGGTTTAATTTTTCAGAGCTGTCCCTTTTAATTTCGCTATTGAGATGTCCACTATATATGAATTTTGGAATGGATTAAAAGTTAAGGAAATTGGTGCTGTAGTTTTGAGGCAAAAAAAAAAAAAAAATCATTGAATCCTTCAGACTGGAAGGGTCCTCAGTGCATCCCTCAGGAGTCCAATCTTCCTGCTCAAAGCAAGGTCAGCATTGAACTTAGGCTGGGCTGCTCAGGGCTTTGTCCAATTGGGTTTAGAAAATCTCAGAGTGTGGAGTCTGCACCACCCCTCTGGGCAATGGCTGCAATAGCTGCACTATCTAAGTAGGGAAGACTCTTTTGCTTCCATTTAATTTCAAAACTATTGCTTCCTTTTATCCTTCTACATACTGCAGTAAAAAGCCTGGCTCCATCTCTTCTTTGTACTGGATAGAAGGCTGTTAATTCTCTCAAATCTCTCCAGGCTGAACAAGCCCCAGTCTCTTAACCTCTCCTTGTAGGGCAAGTCCTTCAGGCTCCTGAGGCCCTTGGTGGCCCTAGACTGAACCTGATCCAGTTTGTCAACATCTTTCTTGTGCTGACAGATCCAGAGCTGATCAATGTATGGTCTAGCAAGCGTTCAGTATGAAGGGAAATAAACCTTTTCCTTAACCTACTGGTGAAAGTCCTGTGAATGCAGTTTTACATGCTCTTTGTTAGCTGCCTCTGCTGCTGGGCAGAACATGTACTCCTGAACCTTGCCTTGCTTTAAAGCAAGCTGTCTGATGTGGCCAGTGTGGTATCTGAGTGGGGAACACCCTGCTTGACAGCTGACTGTCCCCCATCTAGGCCCTAAAGGAAAAGGATATGGCTCATCATTTCTGCAATTAATTTGGCATGTGGGAGAGACAGTCTGGGGGTGGTAAGGGCTCTGAAGGTAAGGTGGAGCTGCTGACCTTGTCATCAGAAATAAAGGGATGATTTGATACTGGGTGGAAGCTATTACAAAGGAAATGGCTGCTTGTATAAGAAAAAACTTGCCTCTTTTAGGGAGAAGCAAACAAAACTCCCCACTTCTCTTATTCATTGGGAAATAGTGACATTCTGGCTTCTATAATGTAGTAAAATTAAATCAGGCCAATTAGAAGCAAAGCACTTTGAGTTTCTATGGCCAGATACTCCTATGGCTGAACATGTGCTGGCAGGTACTGCTAAAACACTGGTATCTCGTTCAGGTCATGTTGTCCATCTGTCACACAGGAGGGCAATTTAAATAATTTCAGTCCCCCTGCAGTCTTAGGCCTTGCTGAGTGTGGTTAAGGGCAGAGAGCATGCCTGCAAAAGTGGTGCTCCACTGATCTAGGCTCTGATGTGTACTTTAAATTCTGAGTCCCATTGTGGTGTGACAGATCTTTGTACTTCACACACTGGATGCTTCATGCAAGCAGGTATCCTCACCTGCATGGCTTGGTGTGACCACTGAGCTGTAGGTTCACAAAAATATAGCCAGTTCAAAAGCTTTTTTACTTCCAGTGCTGGGTTTGACTCTGTGATTATGGGCTAGAATCGTTCACTTGTACGTCTTTGCGTCACAGTAGCTGAAATATAATATTAGTGAATTAAAGGGCATTTCTGAAGCAATTTGAATATTCAGAAATACAGTAGAAAATCAGCAAAAGGAATAACAGATAATTTATAGGGAGAAGCCATTCAGAACTGTAAGCTGAATCCCCTT